>JAKSZP010001824.1:0-66783 GCA_022478985.1 Massospora cicadina
ATTCTGGGAGATCTTGAAGCTGTAATGTGTACTTGTGTACCTTGACGATATTAACGTCTTCTCTATCACGTTCACTAAACATCTTACACATTTGGAAGAGGTATTTCGCCAACTGACTGAGGCCAATATTAAGATCAAGCCCCAGAAATTCCACTTCTTCAAGAATCAGCTTGAGTACCTCAGATTTGTGGTGGATGCGACTGAGCTAAGACCCCAACTCACCAATGTGGAGGCTATCTGGAAGATGACTAAGCCAGTTAATAAGCGGGACATTCAGGTGTTTTTGGGGATGGTGGGTTATTACTGACGCTTCATACCCAATTCAGTTGCATTGGAGGTCCACTGTTTGAGCTACTAAAGAAGGATGCCATGTTCAAATGGATGGAATGGCACCAATGCGCCTTTGATACACTTTGAACAGTGCTAATTAGTGCGACTATGTTGCGCCACCCTAATTTTAATAAAGAATTTATAGTGCAGATGGATGCACCCCTTTCCACTATTGGGGCGGTCCTGTATCAAAAGGTTGATGAGGTGGGAGGAGAACCCCATGGCATACTGCAGTTGTAGCTTGAATTGCCATGAACAAAATTACACCATAACTGAGTGGGAGTGATTAGAGGTGATTTATGTATATAAGCAGTTTTGAGTCTACTTGCACAGAGTAAAGTTTAAGGTTGTAATGGATCGTGCATCGTCGCGCTGATTGCAAAATTTGAGAGAGCCTGAGGGGCGGCTAGCCCAATGGGCTCTTAAGCTGCAAGCTTATAAATTTGAAATTCTTCATTGACCAAGATCAAAAAACCAAAACACTGACTGCTTATCAAGATTACCAATAAATTGCAGTTATGAAAGATTTAAGTGACATAATGTTTGACAAAATGCTCAGCGGAAAGTAAGATGATGAACTTTCCCAAGTGAATAAAGCATTGAATGAAATGTGAACAAATACCTTACAACGAAATGGGGAACTGTACAAGGTGGTCGCTGATTCTGCAGTGAATTTTTTACAACCCTCAGCACGGGCAGGATTTATAATGAGCTCTCACAAGGCAGTCAGACATGGTGGGGTGCGTAAGACAAAGGAGTTGTTGCGCCCTCAGTACTATTTGGGAAAGCATGAACTTCAATGTGCTTGAAACCATATCGAGTTGCCATCAGTGCCAAGTGGAGAAGCCATTCCGCCATAAGACTCTGTATCATGTAGTGAAACCACATTTTGCTTGGCATACAGTTTCCTTGGATGTCTTTGGTCACTTGCCAACAGGAGCTAACTGGTGTAATTACATTCTGCTGGCTATTGACCACTTGAACCAGTGGGTTGAAGCGAGAGCAATACAGGATTTAGGGGTAGTTACAGTGGCCAGGTTCATAATGGAATGCATTATTCAGTCACACGGCTGCCCTCAGCTTATTCTCACTGATATTGAAACCAATTCTACCTCACACATCCTCCACAAACTGAACGAGCTTATGAGTATCCACCGGGTTCTGAAAACTCCATACCACCCCAAATCTAATGGAATGGTTGAATGGGTGAATGGGACTTTGGTGAACATACTACGAAAATCAGTAATGGATTGACCTTCTTATTGGAGTTCTCTTCTTTCCACTGCTATGTTTGCCTATAACATGAGTTACTATTCTGCCATGGGGAAGAGTCCTTTCCAACTACTATATGGCTGACACCTGGATCTTCTGGCGTTACTTTATTCATGTGTAGAAGACACTGGCAGAATGGAACCCCTCTGATTTTGATTAACCTTGCAAACACTCTGATCAAATTGCAAACTAAAGCATATTCTTTCAGTTTAGCCAAGAAGATCAGGAATCAAGCTGCCGATCAGATATGTCATAGTGGGTTGGCACAGTTCAAAGAAGGTGATATGGTTCTCTTCCATGACTAACATGGATTTGGGAGAAAACAAAATCTGGCTAGTATTTGAATTGGTCCATTTAAAGTTATAGAGAAAACTGAGGTTGATGCATATACCATCAAGGACCCCACAAGTGGTCAGATTAAAAACTGAGTGCATGCAAAGTTCCTCTGACCATACAAGCAATAGGAGCCTTATCATCCAGTCAAGGAGGGGTTAATGTTGCGATTCTGATATGACTGGATGATAATCTTGGGACAGTTAGGGCAGATTGGGAAGAATCCACCAAAATGATAGCAGTTATGGTTATTTGAGAGCCTCGTGATGAGGCAATATTGGGATATAACAGGTTATTATTGGATCGCCTTTAAATAAGGCAATAAGGTGATGTTGACATTCGACAAGTACATATTAATTCACCTTCAATTATGGCGATAGAGAACTAAAGAATAACAAGCCAAAATGAGGAGAATCGGTGGAACAGAATAGCTTAAGCTATGAGAGCAGTATCATCTAAAGCCTCTGTATAAAAGAGAGATGGGCGATTAAGAGAAAGAGTTTGTGATTAGTTTAGAGAAAGGGAAATAGCAAGGATCCGCAGTGTTTATTATACAAAAATAAAGAGTATAGTGGGAGCAAGTGCTCCATAATAATAAATTAGTTTATTTTGTTCTTTTAAAGGGAAAAAATTGTCATATCATTGATCCTATTGCTCAATGGGCTGGACCCTGTGCAAAAAATCCCTTACGGCGTATCTTAACAATTCTGCCAATATTAGAACAATATCCATGTATTTTTAGGCATGATGGGCTACTACCATCAATTCATACCAAAGTTTTCTCAACTCAATGAGCCACTTATTCATCTATTGATGGAAAACACTCCCTTTTATTGGGGTTCAGAACAAAAACTAATTTTTGAACCTTAAAGAAGTTGTTACAAGAATGACTTATCCTACATCACCCAAATTATGATAAACCTTTTACCTTATTCACGAATGCCTCTGATTATGTTGCCAGAGCTATTATTTCTCAACTGGATGAAAACAGCATAAATACCCTGTCTCATACTTCAGCAAGATGCTCTCAAAAGCTGAATGCAACCATAGTGTCACTGAAAAGGAGAGCCTTGCCGCCCACTCACTGTAAAAACTATCACCCTTTTCTATATATGGAACTAAGTTTACTGTTGTTAATAACAAAACATTTTAGAAGTGATGACAAAACATGAAGGTTTTCATTGGAAGATTGGCTTTTTGGGTTTTAAGCTTAATCATTACAAAATGAAGATTGAGCGTCATGCTAGGACTCAACATATTAATATGTATGGAATAATCACTTAACTACCCTTCAGTTGGATAATAATGAGGCTGAGAGATTACATGACCTGATGGCTCCCAATGCTTGGGAGGATGATATGAACCTGTAATAAGGATTTTATTACAACACTCCTGAAACACGAAGTTTAAAAATTATAAAATTATACATTAAAGTAAGCATGAATTGGTTGCCCTATCTATGGCCTTTGGAACGGATACTAGTGATTATGGAAGCACACTCTATCCTTGGACATGGAGGGGTACAGAAATCTATGATTGTATTAGAGGCAGGTACTATTGGGGATCATGGATTCATTTATTAAAGATTTAGGTTCTTATCTACTATTTAAGAACCAATCTAATTTAAAAAACCAAAAACCAATATCATCCTACTACCTAAATAACCATTTCACACCTTAAGCTTAAAAGTTGTAGGTCCATTACCTCAGACTACCAGTTTCAACTGTATATAGTAGTAGAAATTGCCCATTTTATAACGAGTTTTGAAGGTGTCGCTATTACAGACTAAACTGCTAAAGCTACCGCTACAATCTACATCATTTTACCTTTGCTAAAAATATTCATCCTCAGACCTTTCAATGTGATAAAAGTAATAAATTTATTTCTAGAGTTTTCAAGATTCTGGCTTGATCTATGGGGCTCAACAACTCTTTTCTTCTCCCTACAACCCTTCACAAAAGGTATCATAGATCAAGACAATGAGACTTTATTTTCTACATTATGTAAAACGGTTCCTTCATATCCTCTACACTGGAATCACTTCTTTCCTAGTGCTCTTATGGCATACTATATTAGTTATCACCAAATATTTAAGTTGTCACCATTTGCATCTCTTTCTGCTAAGCATAACTTTTCGAAAATCAATTCAGCCTGAAATTTAGCTCCACTTAAGAGATTTACAAAAACTATTAGAAAATATGGCGGGAAACCCCGCAAAAGAACCCGCAGGCTATGCCAAACGAGCCAGCACCACCCCCAAACGAAGCAACCCTCGGTTACCCACCTCAGGGTCAACCAGAATCACCCGCTCTCAAGCAGCAGCCATGAAAGCAGGCACCACCCCCCAACCTGGAGCTACTCCAACTAGCGCCAGTTCACCTGACGCACTTCTGCAACCTGCACGCCTAACAGCTCTGTGTGCGCTGCCTCCCACCAACCCGCTGGGCCCCCTCCAACCAAGGAGGCCATCACCCACACTGTTTTAATGGCTTCTGTTCAGTTGAATGCAACTCAGCCCATCCAGGCATTCACCTCCCCCATTGTGTCAGCTAATTCAGCCCCATCTATTATTGCTGACGCCATGTCTCTGGCTCCCTCCATGAGGGGAGATACCCAGCTACCTGGCCCCCAAACCCTCAGATGTAAGGTTGGATTAGCCGCACATTCTGGTTCACTAAGCACCAAATTGGGACAATCTACTCTTCCCAATGAGGATTCAAATGGTTAGGATTTTGGAACTTCACACCAGTTCCGATCTCACCCATCCCATTTAAACCCTGTAATTGGCACTTCTCAAGTCGGCACTTTATCTCCATATGCTGAAAACGACCAATTCACCAATCAGCCAGTGAGTCTTGCCCACAAAATCACAGCAAATACTCAGGCTGAATTTACCCAAATAGATTGGGATGGTGATGAAACATCGCCCTCCTCCCAATTAGCTGGAGTTAATTCCAATCTGGATGGGCCTCCCCAATTTAGCGAGGCCCAACAATCCGCCCCTCAATCTAATATGACGCCAGCAACTGCTGTAAAATTCCAGCAATAAAGGAACTCCGCAAACTTGTTCAAACCACCAGCTCACACTCAACCTGCGATTGCAGCCCAAAGCAAACACAAACGTACCAAAGGAGCCACTGGGGCATAGCAAAAACCTCTGGCACCAACGCTACCCAAAGCTGATCCCCGTGAAGTGGCATTTATTGCTGATGTTAAGAAGAAATGGGCCAAAACTAGAGCGCAAAAAGCTCTACCTCGCTCAACCCTCTCCCACACAATTCGCCTTTATTATGGGCATAACCCTGTTGAATTCTATACAGAGGATTACTTCTCATACTTTGCAGCAATTGCGGAGACATTCCCAATTAACACCACAATCCATGAATCAGTGGAGGGCCACTACATCGATGTGGACTTCACTGAAGCTGCCCTTGCTGACCATGCTGCCACCCTCCAGGTCATTATTCCACGTGGATCTCTTCGCATCTCCAGCACATGCTCTCACCTGGAGAAAATTTCATGTTACTTTTTCCAACCTACCAATGACTGTTGATCCTGAGTCTCTTAAACTGGCACTCCATCGTGGTTTAATAGAGTTTGGGTCTGTTCTTTCAGAGGACTTTAGCGTCCCCTCTTACTATGCTCCCACTCAAAGAGCTCGCACTGCTAGGGCGTCGTTCATCCCTCCCCCACTGTATCCCGCAACATTGAAGTTATTCCTCGTGTGGCGGTAGTTGGGGCATGCCCTGAGATCTTTTTTGTCGACCCTGATCAGGCGCGCCCCGGTGTTCATGGTGTAACGCCCTTGGACACTTGTATAGTGGCTGCACAGCTCAAAAACAAGCCCTCTTAGCCACCACCCAGGGGTCTAAATCAGGCCAAAAACGATCCCACGTGGCCACAGCAGCAATTCCACAACCCACACAATGGGTTCCCGTTCAAGACCTGTCCCCTGAGGCCTTACGCCTAGCAGTTGAAACAGCTAACCCCACTATTGGTATGGGATACCTTCGCGCTCATGCCCCCCTTCCAGTGGGCGCCCCCTCCAATCTCCCAGAGTCAACTCCCTCTCTCACCAAGCGCAAGGCATCTCCCACAGGGTGCCCCTCGTCAGCCACCCCCACTCAGGGCTCCGCGGCACCCCCCACCAACCTCCACCAGCGATCTATCTTCAACCCTCAGCTCCCAATGGAGCTATGCCTACCAGCATGGACTGGCAACCCGCGGCCTGCGGTAGAAGTGCCACCTCAAAGAATCCTACCCCAACCCCACAGTCCATTTCACGCGGAGCCTTTGCAGTGTTGGAGGAAGTGAATATGGACTCAGACTCATAAAATGGGGACACCGCGGAGGTCACCGTTAAGCACCCTCAGGTCCTTCCCCTGCAACGGAGCGGGGGCAGCATCCTAGGCTGGCTTACTGGGTCCTCCACCCCCCACCCTCTCCTTCACCTCAGAACCCTCGACGCTCCTCACGGATTTCAGCTAATAGTCAAGCTAAAGGACTCAAAACTAGCCGCCTCACAGCAGCAGGTTTAAGCGCTGGCAATCCCCCAGGACATTGAGGGGAACAGCTATGAGTCCCCATGGCAGCACCCTGGCCCTGCAATCCATCAACGCAAATTCGTTGCGGGACTTTAAGCGGAGAGCCCGCCTCCTCCAAAACTTCAGGTCAGCACAAATTGACATCGCTGCTGTCCAGGAGCCCCATATTCTCACCCACGAACAATCTGCATGGAATGAACAGTTTGGAGGCAACTCCTTCTGGACAAACCATGCCGCCCTTATTGTTTTGAGTCCCCAGGTTAAAACCCATTCTTTTTCACAATGGTAGGTGGCCGCCTCATACTGGCCAAACTCACCACTCCTGACTTCTCCTTCTTCGCTGCAGGCATCTTCCTGCCTAATGCAGGTCAGGAGCAAAATCGGCTCTTGGAAGAGCTCGTCCAACTCAATCTCCCACGGAATACAGTCCTCTTAGGAGATTTCAACACAACTATAAGTCGCGTCCGTGACTCTCACCCCCTGCAGCAAAGGAACGCCCTGAATCAAGTCGCCTCCAGGATTTCCTTCGCCTGAGTGGCTTTATGGATGCGCTTTCACCCTCCGCATTTGGCCTAGGTTGCATGACTAGGATCCAGTATGATGGAGGAGCTTTTCAATCAGCGTTGCGCATAGATATGGCACTGATTGGCCCCCTGCTAATTGGCCGCGTCTCCTCTCCCATCTCTTGTGACAATCATCTGAGTGATCACAGGTCACTCACCGTTGTCCTCACCACTACACTTAGACCGTCGCGTAGGTTCTGGCCTAGGGTTGCCCCAGCTCTTCTCAACAAACCCTTCACTATAAGCTGTCTATGACCATCCAGGAGACTCTCACCTCCCCCCCACCCCACCTGCTTGACCACAAGGCTAGATGGGCGGTGACCAAGGAGGGCATCACCCGCGTTGCTTACAACTGTGTCAAAGCCCAGATGACTGCAGCTCGCTCCAGAGTCAAAAGGGCGGAAGCCAGAATCAGACATCTGGAGAAAAACTGCCAGCCTCCGCCCTCTCCCAGATGGTTGGAAGACTGGGAAGCGGCGCAGGAAGCACTCCGCTTGGAGCTCACACTGCAGGAAGAACGGGCAGCAAACTTTACAACATCTCGTTACTATGCTCAATGGGAACGCCCCACCCGCTTCTTCTTTCAGAAACAGAAAGCCCGGTCAACAGCGCAGGATATTACTGCACTGAAGATTGGCACTACAACCACTTCGGATAAGGAGGAAATCACGCAGGAAAAACACCGCTTCTACTCCAGCCTCTTCCATGCCACCCAGGTGGACCCATCGGACATCCAAGACTTCCTGTGGCGGGCTCCAGAGCCGCCCAGGACCCACGGGCTGATGAGGCTCTACTGGCGCCTATTTCCATCCAGGAGGTGATGGAAACCCTTCTGAAATCCCCATGGCTTAGAGCCCCAGGCCCAGATGGAATACCCTTCGAGGTGTACCTTCTGGAACCTGCAGTGATAGCCAGAACCCTCCGTGACCTCTTCGCTGCACTCTTGGTGAATGGCGAGGTCCTCCCCGACTCCAGAGGCTCAATCACGACCCTCATTCACAAGAAGTCAGACCGTGAGAACCTGGCGAACTGGCGCCCCATAGCGTTGATCAACACAGACCACAAGCTCTTCACGAAGCTTCCGGCCAACCGCATCACCAAAAGAGTGTCACCTCGCCTCTCCCCATCCCAGCATGGTTTTATTCCGGGGAGGTCGTTATGGGACAACTATAATGACCTTCACGTGACTTTGACTGCTAACTCTCGTAATGTGAATGGCTTTGTGGCTCTCCTGGATATGGAGAAAGCATATGATCGGGTAGCCTGGAATTATATTGATGCTTCCATGGCCGGTTCCATCTCCCACCCGCAGCTAGGCGCTGGATATCAGCGCTCTATGACCAGCTCCACACCAGAGTCCTGGCGCCAATGGGTTTTACAGTGTCAGTACCAGTTGGACAAGGTCTCCGGCAAGGGGACCCCCTGAGCCCTAACCTTTTTAACATCACCCTTGACCCCCTATTGGCCTCCTTACAGGACAAGCTAACAGGGATTCTGATCCCAGGTAAAGCCCCCACACGCACCATGGCATTTGCAGATGACACTGCCATTGCATTCGGCTGCCCTGGGGATGTTGCCCTCGCTGCTGTGACCATTGAGAGGTACACCAAGGTGTCCAACGCCATGGTCAACACCTCCAAGACAACAGTTGTACAGGTCGGCTCCCCCACCTTCCCCCCACCATTTGGTATTGAACCTGAGCGCGGTACCTTCCGTCACCTGGGCGTTCTCACCAACCAACAAGGAGTCGCGCTAAAAGATAATGAGGACTTGCTCCTCGCAGCAGTTAACTCCAGGATTGCCAGCTGGAACCGGCAGCACATCACCCCCCAGGGTCAAGCTCTGATGGCCAATGTGTTCTCCTCTCCAAAGTCTGGTTCCTAGCGCACGTCTGCCCATTCACAGATGCCTTTTATACGCGGCTCAATGTACCCATCCGCTGTTGGATATGGGGCTCAAACCATCCACCAATGGCCCTCTCAACCATTGCCCCACCCTGCAATGAAGGGGGCCTAGGGCTTCTGGACACGCGATCCCACGCCACCACAATCTTCCTGAAGTTCCTATGGCCGATTGTCTGCTGGGACGCGACCCCCATGCCCCAATGGGCACCCGCCCTCCGCCAGTCAGTGTCAGCAGCTCTGGGTCTTCCTAGAGCATCTCTGACCTCATTAGGGGAGTGGCTCACAAACCACCCAGGCCATCACCTGAAACCATCCTCATCCCTTTACTGGAACCAGGCTCTCCTTGCCCTGAAACGAGTAGGCGCGCGGATCCACCATGCCTTCCCATACAGAAGGGAAGGCCCTGGCCTCAGCCCCCGTCGCCATGCAATTGTGCACAATGGACAAGTTGTCACAACTCGCCTCAACCCCCAAGATCGTCGTCCCATCCGCCCAAAACTCCTTGAGCTTCTCCCTCCCTCCGTGAGATTTGACCTTAAGGAATTGTGGAAGGACGTCTATCACCCCATCCTGTCAGCAAAGGTGTCCAACAACTTATGGAGGGTGCTCCACTGTTCATACAGGACAGGGGACCAGACTGGCCCTACCTTCCAGCACCGAAGCTGCCCCCGCTGTGTGGAGCCTATTGACTCCCACCTCCATCATTTTTTCACCTGTCCAGGTGTCGCCGCATTTTGGCCAAAGGCCCGCGCGCTCCTCCATGCTCAGCCCTGGTCTGGACACCCTGTGCAAGATCTCATGTTCAAGCAGGCATTGCCTGGTTGCCACTGACCCCCCGTGTCCTCGCCTATGCCACAGCCATTTGGACCATCCATAACTCCTTCCTTCGTGCTGCTTTTGACCAGCAGGTGTGGACCCTTCCACACATGATCACCCACTTTCAGGTACACTTTGAGATGGCCCTGAAGGTCTGCAATATGTCGCCAACCCTCCCCCGTTCAGTTGTCACTGCAGCACGGCTCTGGCGCGCAAACCCCCTCCCTTTCTCAATGCCTCCTCCCTCCCCTTCCCTCGCCTCAGGCTCTTAGGAGCCCAGGCGTAATTCAATAAACATCGATGAATCCCCACCTCAGGTTGGAACCATCTAGTACTAAAAAAAGTTGTACCATTTGCAAATTATGTGATTAGGAACATGGAGTACCCACTCTTTAAGCCAAAAAAATTCTGCAAAGACTGAAAACCCCAATAAAGCTATGAGAATATTGGTCCAGCACATAATTTAACTTTAATACAATTCTATGACTAATATAGTGAAGACAGTTACTAAAGATGGCTGAGCTGCAATTGAACTAAGACAACTTCTACTTTTTTATATTTTTTTGATTAAGTTTCATATTACCACAATCAAATCACTCCTAAAATTTACATATTTTGTTTAATCTGGTAAGGACCCTTTATAAACACTTTTAAGAGGATTGATGAGTACTCAATCAAATCTCTTGCCTCTGAGGTCACTATAAACAGAAATCATGGACGATTTCTACATCCCTATTCTCCCCCTAATATTCTTGAAGGGGTTATGTAAGAAATTTGGATGTTCACCCTATTAATAAGGATATTCAGGTGACAACTAGTTTGATAAAACCATAATAGACTTAATGGGAAATACTTGTAAAATTAGATAAACTAGTTCCAAAGTTTGTACTCATAATAACTGAATTTAATTTGTGCTATTACAGAGAAAACAATAACTTTTATAGGCCTGAAGTGGCTTTACAAAGGATGAAAATATTATCCCCACCAACCAGGAGTTAGAAACTAATAAAATAACCCAAAAAGAACTTATGAATAAGCCAACTGATTGAATAAAGTTTACCAAATTATTATTAAATGGATATGTCATTTTAACATATAACATTCAATGACCAATAAGCTATGTTAAAGGCAAGATATTCTAAAGAGCTCTTATTGGTCAACCATCTTAAAAACACAAATATCTCCCTTGATTTTAAATGCATTACCTTGGTTCAAAATATCTCACTTCAAATATGATTTAGATTAAATAAAGAAAATAATAAATATGATACTTCTCTTCAGATGCAGTGGATCAGCACAAACATCAAAAGTTGTCATAGCTTGATAATGCCATGATAATGGGAACAAACACTAAGGATAAAGCTACACTTCAGGAGGCCAAGAGGGTGAAGTTGGCAGACCTCTCTGACATCAAACATACCTTGGACCAACTCTGGGTTAAGGCGAGGTATGCCCAGGTTGGTCTTGAGATGTGAGAGAAGTTTGGCCCTGTATTACAGCAAATGCATTAAAAAGAACCAGCTTTGTAATAAAAAATAATGGTTTAATTCAATTAATCAGTGAGTGGGGTCTTAAAAACCTGTTCAGTTTTTGAAATTTCCAGCTTGTGTCAGCTTGACTGCAATAAATAACCTGAGTTCAGTTGATTACCAAGTATAGTCTACTGCCTGATGGAAGCATATGCTTATTGGTGCACCTTGGCTTAGTACCACTTCCATCCATCAACTGTTCACCATGTTTTCCTTAACTTTTTCTACACAAAACCAATCTCTCTCATTGATCGACTTCCCCCATAATAAAGAACCCTTCATTAGTATATGTTTTATATATGTTATCTTAGATGAACCAGTGTGTGGACCTCTTTAAGGAGGCCTTGTGCCACGTTATCAATTTAATATTAACAACCATAACTCTCTCCACTCCTGCACCGTTGGGCCGCCCAGGTTACTTCCAACCTAGGCCGCCTATGCACTCCCACTCAGGGCACCACTTGGGTATGGACCACACTTTGGGGTTCACTCCAGCCTGGTTGTTCATTTAGTTTTAGTTCTTCTATCTAATGTTAAACACCCTCGCCTTTACTTAGTACAGCTCAAGCATCTTTTGTGGAGCTCTACTAACTTTATTACTGATGACTAGTTCTCTGGCGTTGGGTCTATGCACTGCGCACCACCATGCTGGGAATGGAGAATT
This sequence comes from Massospora cicadina, assembly GCA_022478985.1. NCBI lineage: Eukaryota > Fungi > Entomophthoromycota > Entomophthoromycetes > Entomophthorales > Entomophthoraceae > Massospora > Massospora cicadina. Next base: position 11,956 of record JAKSZP010001824.1, read on the forward strand.
ATACACTCCTTACATTAGTCAACCAACTTATTTCTTTTATGTGCATGAACTTCTTTCGTGTGGGACTTTTACATAAATCAAATGGGGTGCTCCAGCTGTTGGTCATAGCCGCGGTGATTCTCCCCCTGTTTACTCATTTTCCCAAAGGTCAGAGCATCTTGGCGTTATTCTTGCTACCTCTGACTGGAAAATACCCATTCTCCTTGCTCATACTCAGTGGATACTGGCGCTTTACAATCCAAGAGACGTGATTCCCCAACTTTACACTCAGAATTCACAAAATTGATAAAATAAATTTTTTACTTAGCACCACACTTGGATGGTGCAGGTGGGATCATCAATAAAGGGCTTGTTGGTGATGGCCCTGGATAACGGTGCACAACCCGCTGCCAAAATGGGTATGGTGCCATTTTTGGCCCAAAACGCGTTTCATAACGACTTTTTCTTATATAAAACTGAGCCCTATATATTCTCTTATGACTCAGATATGGAACTCATTTTATTGTACCAAATTACCTCAGAGAACCCACGCTTAACCACAACCATGATCCGCAGAACACAGGAGGTGGAAAAGGAGTTGCTTCTTAAATAAAAAAAATTATGCAGTTGCTTAAGTATAGTGGATATGTGAACTCATTAGTAAGAGTGGCCAACTATCCCTCTCAATTCTTTGATGCATAAATGTACCATGGTGGTATGTTTACAACTGAAGGGATTTTGTGGTGAAGAGTTGCGATGTCTGCTTTAAATAAAGATCATTTAGGTTATTTTTTAAAAACTGCTACCCTTTCATCACCTTTAGGTAAGTTTAGCACTACTATCCTAATGGATACTAAAGCCTCTGAGAATTTTATTGAATAGGACTAGCCAACTAACTTGAGCTTATTTACTTGCCAGTTTATTGGAATTTAAATAGAAATTATGATAAGCAAGTGCTATGAAGGCTGCAAAATTATTAGTTCTGTAGCTCTAGTAAAGATTGACACAAGTGCAATGAAGTTATTAGTTCTGTTGCTATAATTGATTCCAATTAGAAATACAGAATCCTGTATATATAGACCAAAATTAAGCTACACGAGGCAAAAATAAAGTTACTTTATTTGTTAGAAATGAGGGATATTTATAGGTATATTTAATAGTTCTTCGTGAGGATTTTTGGGATACACCTGAGGTAAGTTCTTTCCTATATATGATCAATATTGCTGATTTTTAATACCATACTTGTGATGGCCAGATCTGATAAAATTCTTATTAGATGAGACCGACCTTATTGTATGATATTTTGCCTCATCAGATAGCTAGCATCATCCTTCAGAGGATGTTGATTTCTCCATAATGTTGATTGTTGGTATATACAAGAAACAGATAGCTCCGGCGTGGATTTTACATTCTCATTAGACTGAGATATCAAATCTTGATCTTGAGTAATTTTGGTCATCATAGTTGAATCCCCAACAATGCCCCCCTCAATATCTTGCCTAGGGGGCACATACTTATGAAGAAATATACTACGCACTCTATTTATAACTATACTAGTACAACAGCTGCAATGAGCATTAAATACCCTGACAATAAATAATATGGTAAGGACCATCCCATAAGGTGTCAAGTTTGTGAATCCTTTCTCCCGGCCTATGATGATAGAAGAATACAAGATCCCTGACTTGATATTCAGGTAGAATAGGTCTACTATCGTTGGTTCTTGTTCCCTCTTTTAAGGTGGTAGCAGCAAGGGAACTTGAAGCTAAAGCTTGTACTCAGATGATTTCATCAGCTAGTCTCTCCATAGCTAAATCAGTAGTTTACAGGGTAGCCTCCTCAAGTATAGGCTGTACACTTAAGGGTATAATAGGATCCTGACAATATAGAGTTTAAAAGGAGACATTCCAATTATTTGATGGTAGATATCCCTATAAGCTAACATTACACTAGGAAAATAGAGATTCCATCTACTAGGATCATTGGAGGCCATCTTTTAAAGAATTACTACAAGGTACCATTTGCTCATTTGACTGCACCATTAGTAGAAGGATTATAAGGGGACGGTTATGACTGATAACGCATCCATTAACTTAGTAATCTCAGATACAACATGAGAAATGAAGTTGGTCCCATTATCCAATAACAGAACTTTAGGGCTACCATGCCTGGTGAAAACTTGCTTAAAAAGGAAGGATGCAGTAGCCTTAGCGGAGACTGAAAAAACTGAGATAGCTTTAATCCATTTAGTAAAATGGTCAATAGCTAATATAATATATTGATGTCCATAAGTGGCAGTAGGGAGAGGGCTCACCACTTTGATACTCATAGTAGAAAAAGGCTCTGAAGGTCCCACAATTTTGTTTTGGTATATCAGATTTCCACCACATTGTTGTTGGTAAGTAAAACAAGTCTCCAACACATTGTGTACTGATTCCATCATGTTATCCCAGTAACAATGATTTTTCAATCACTGTAAGGTCTTATCAACAGCTCCATGCCCTACAGTATGATGAGCCTTCATAATAGTATCAGTCCTCACAGAGGGTTGAATAAAGGGCAACCATTTAGATCTTAACTTCTTGTATAAGGAATCTTCTTTAACCTGGGTATCCTCAGTTAAGGATTGTAGCTTCACTATAACATCTTTAGATTTACGGTACCATAGCTCAGGTCTACCAATCAAGTCATAGATGCGATCCTCCTCAGCAGAGAATAACGTCAATATAGGCAATCAATAAAGTCCATCAGCGTTTTGGTGAATAGCTCCAGTGCAATGTTGATCTGTAAAGCCATAATTCTGAAGATTTAACGCCCATCTAGCTAAGCACCCATCAGGATCCTTCATTTGATGTAACCACTTCAAAAAGCGTGATACATTGTGTATTGAATTGCTTACCATAGTGGTAAGGCGCAAATGCTTGATGGCAGACAAGACTGCAAAGAAATTACTCACGGTAATGATATAATTGTGTTCAGTCTTAGAAAGGGTTTTACTATAGTACACAATGGGGTGATCAACCAGGTTGGTATCATGTTGAACCAGAATGGCCCAAATAGCAATATCACTGGCCCTAGTAAATAAGATAAAAGCCTTGGAAAAATTAGGATAAGCTAAAATTGGTGCACTAACTAAGGCTTGGCTAAAAAGATCAAAAGCTTGATGCTGCGATTCTTCCCATACAAAAGGGACTTCCTTATGCAATAAGTAAACTAAAAGCTCCGCAATCTCAGCAAAATGGGGGATGAATTTTCAGTAGTAACCAACTCCCTAAGAAAAATTGGATATTGTGCAAGCTTATAGGAACAGGCATGTCTGATATAGCTTGTTTCTTGTTAGTTAAGGGTAAAATTCCATCATTATTAACTTTATGTCCTAAGAATTCCATCTCAGTCTTGAAAAAAGCAAACTTGGATGGTTTTAGCTTAATCGAGGCATGAAGCATCTGACCAAAAACTTCCTTTAAATGAGCCAAATGCTAAGGGTGGTTAGCTGAGCGGGTAAAACTGCTTCCACCCCTAATGCAGGTTTTGAGTCTAAAACCTGTACTGGCTAGAAAACATTCTCGGTGTGGTATATTTGTCCCAAGGTCGACCCACCTCAAATAATTTTTTTCCTCAGTTAAATAAAAAATGAGCCAAATGCTCGTTAAAAGTGCAAGAAAAAACAGTAACATCTTCTAAGTATATCAGAACACAAGAAAGTTTCAAATCTCAAAACAAGTCATCTATGGCTTATTGAAAAGTAGCAGGGGCATTACAAAGCCCCTGCGGCATATGAGTAGGCTCAAATAACCCCTTACTAGAGATTATGGCACATTTTTGAAGGTCTTCCAGAGCCAGTCAATTTTCCAATAGCCACTCGAAAATCCATAGCTGAGAAGAATTGAGACCCAGACAATAGTCTCAATGAGTCATCAACGCGAGGTAGAGGATAAGAATCTTTTTGGGTAATAGCATTGAGCCGACATTAGTCCATAACCACTTGATGACCCCAATCCTTTTTCTGGAATAGTATAAAAGGAGAAGCCCATGGACTCTTAGAAGGCGTTAGTAGCCCCGCATCAAGGAGTTGTTTCAATTCCACTGAGACTTAAGCCTTCTTGACTTTAGATTTATAATAGGGCTGAGATCAAATAGGAGATTAACCCCAATCTTCACCTGATGCTGCACATCTTTCATTAGCCCAAAATCTCCAGGACCTTTGGCGAATATATCTGCATACTCTTCAATCAGAGCCTCAGCTTCATGCTGTTGTTGTGGAGTGATTGAATACCTAAACTAAACATCTTTTCTGGCAATATTAGAGGATCTTCCAACCTAAAATAGTGCAAATCCCCACATCTTAAGATGGATGAAATGTCACTAACAGGAGTAGGCCGCACATAGGGGATGGGGTTATTTCGATTCAATCACATAGGTCAAGAAGTGAGATTAGCTAGTATGACTAAAACAGTACCCTCATTGGCAGGATAAAGGATACCAGGGCAGGTTTAAGCCTCCAAACGAGAGGGATTTTGGTTACTGAAGATTTTTAACACATGATCAGTGGGTACAAATACTTGTACTCCCGTGTCAATTATGAGTTGAGATTTTGGAGAAATGGTAATAATATTGTTAGAATATAAAGGCATTTCCTCCAAGGCACAAGCTGATGGAGGGAAAGTATAGTTCTTGGTCCCAAGATTTGGTACTCAAGATGAGAGATATAAGTGAGGTATTCCAATTAGAAAACATGTCATTTGAGTTTGCTTTTTCTATTGGGAACATTTTGTAAAAAATTAACGGTACTTAATACCCGATTAAAGAAAGGTAATTGTCCTTAAGACTGATTATCATATTAAATCAATGAGAAATTTGGTTCCCAAGAGCAGGGCATAGAAGTTTTTTTCCAACACTACCGCAGGGGCTGACACAATCAACTTTCCAAAGCGCGTTGGAAGAGAGGAATAATCTTCTATAGATTTAGTGTAGGAAGGATCAGCAGTTCCGTAGTTTTTAGAATGGTTTAAGTCTAGCACCAATTTGATTTTTTTCATAAGTCTGGATGAAATTACATTGATGGGCGATCCCATATCAATGATAGCCAAAGCTTTTACCTTATGCATGATGACTTCCACCCAGGTCACATCAGTGCCAAAGTTTGGGATTGAAAACACTGAGGGTCTAATCGATTGATTTGAATATAAGAAGAAGAAGAAGCATAAGAAGAAATAGAATCTTTGTTGGATAATTCATCAAGTATATTAAGTTCACTAGGAGGGGATATCACGTAACAGTCTTTAGAAGTGTTAAAAGGTTTCATTTGAGGCACAGGAGGTAGGTCAGCGCAGGGAGCCTCATTCCCTATGCTGACTCCTCCGCTTGTTTAGAACAACACTGAGATTCCATATGACCCACGAGATCACAATAAGTGCACAGCTCCTTCTTTGGTTTAGGTTTGGGTCTAGGTGGCATTTTATAGATTTAAGAACTAGGGTTATTAGTGGAGGTCGGGTGTACCACACCATTAGGAATCTCCATGACTGCTCTTTGATGTCAATAATAGATCTGTTACCTCATTTAAGTCATTTTAAATGTAGTATAACTGAGGGCGAGAAGTGAATGCAATCATTACAGCCAATATGGCATCATCTTCCATAATCTGATTGCAAGTAGCAAGAGTCTGGGCCTCATGATAGAATATCTTAGCAAAATCTTGGATTGACTCTCCTCATTTGATTTGGATACTCATAAAGGCTTGCTTTTGGTTAGATAAGATTTGATCACTCCCAAATTCGTTTATAAGGGTGGTCTTCACTTGAGCCCACGTTTAGCAAACCTTCAGGTGAGGAACCATGATTTCTTGAGTGAACTGGCTTAGGAAAGAGTTAATATGCCATACTTTCTGTTGATCCATTGCACCGTCCATTGCACGCTCATAGACAAAGAGAGTGTGAATGGATGCTACCTTCACCCGTCTCAAACTTATACTTATAGGTAGGTTTGAAGGTAGTGGGTTCATCGTAAATACATGTACACCCAATACCATGACCAGATCAGCTTTGGAGGGTTCTGATTCTAGGATATGAGTTTGAGTGGGAATTCGATCATCTTTTTGCCTTAAATGATTAAGGTCATTCTGTAAATTATGAACCAATTGAGCAAAATGATCATTAACATGCTGTTGATTTAAGTTAGAAATTGCAATGATCATCTCTTCCTGCTTGTTCTCAAGTTCTCCTCATTTAGCAGTTAACTGTTCAATGGAAGCATTTAACCTTGCAAACTGGGTTTCTTGCATATTTTGGTTAGCATCGCATAGGCAATGAGCATTATCCACGCCATCCAATAAGTTGGTTAAAGAGTAATCCAGGTCAGTTGGAAGGCCTTCTAATGATAGGAAACACTCTTGAGCTATGGCTCAGATTTGTGTTTCTATTGCCTGTACTCTTGATACTGTAGACTCGAATGTTCTGAATCATGAATTGGAAGCAAGGAGCCAGGGGGACCAGGAGGTTCAGGGGGTCCTTTCAACCCATCTCAACCTACAGGCCCCAGTGGGCCTTGTTGACCCACAGGGCCTGGAGGACCACGTTCACCAGGAGGTACTGAGGCTACCAAAGGGGAACTAGGTGGTCCCGGAGGTCCAGGAGGACCTTCAGGGCCAGGTCCACCTTCTTTGATAGTATCCACAATTCAGAAAAGTTGTTGAAGTAGCCCGTCAATCTCAACAAAGTGCTCCTCATGTTGGGCCTGCAATTTTACCAGTTATCTCATAATCTCATTTTCAAGGGTATTAATTTGGTGGTGTATAGGATTAGCAACATCACTTATCTGTTGAGATACTCCTTGGACAATGTATCCCATAACTCCATTATCAATTCTCATCAACTGGTTATGTAGATTGTAGATTTCTCTTCTATTACTGAGTATGGCTTCCCAATTATCCTGACCATAGTTAGTAGCCGTCTCATAAAACGATGATAACTGATAATGAAATTGTTGGACCAGGGTCAACTGGCGTTGAATCTTGAGATGATGCAACCCCAAAATCTGGTGTACATGATGAATAGCGGGATGTACATAATGACTGAGGTATTCTCAGTTCTAGCCAAACCAACTTCAGTAGGTTGTAACACCGCTCTGTTGTATAAGTTCATCATATTATTGGCAACTTTAGATACTTGGTCTCAATTAGGATGAGCGCCAGGCTTGATAACCCCCCTTATCAAGCTTTTGATTGTTTCTTCTATATTTGCGGCTTATTTATGATAATTATTTTGGTCAGTGCCTCAATGGCCAAGTTCATAGAAGCTCAAAATTTCAAATTAATTGTATTAGCGGAAGTCATCTCTTGCCTGTTGGAGTGTATCCATTGGGTGATAATCATTGATTCCTCAGAAGATAGGCTTTCTTCACTAGAAATATTCATCATCGTGAAAATATTTTTACCCAGGTATCCTTAGAAGCAGACCTGGCAGGGAGCACCAGTATTGGAATTTTGATAGAAATTATGATAAGCAGGTGCTACGAAGGCTAAGAAATTATTAGTTCTTTGACTCTAGAAAAGATTGACACAAGTGCAATGAAGTTATGAGTTCCATTGCTATAATTGATTCCAATTGGAAATACAGAATCCTATATGAATAGATCAAATTAAGCTACTTAAGGCAAAAATAGAGGCGCTTTATTTGTTAAAATTGAGGGATATATATAGGGGTAGATTTAGTAGCTCTTCATGAGGATTTTTGGGATGCACCTGAGGTAAGTTCTTTCCTATATAGTTGATCAATATTGCTGATTTTTAATACATACTTGTGATGGCCAGATCTGAAAAAATTCTTATTAGATGAGACCGACCTTCTTGTATGATATTTTACTCAACAGATAGCTTAGCAACATCCTTCAGAGGAGTTTTTAACTATGAAGGGTTGATCATAAGTCTATCTGAGAATTGGAAATCTCTGACGTGGATTTTACAATCTCATTAGACTGAGATATTGAATCTTGATCTTGAGTAATTTTGGTCATCATGGTTGAATCCCCAACACAGGATGTATGGCTAGTGGAGGGGCTTTCAAGGTATTCCCACCCTGAAGGTACTAGTTTAGTGGATTATCAAGTTGGCAAGTATCTTTTGACAAACCGTTTCCAGCAATCAAAGTCCTTTTGTATCCCAAAAATTTTTGAGTGAAATAATGGCTAAAGCTTGACGTCAGGACCAACTTAAGAGACAATAACCTATCCTTAAAATTAAAAATGATCATATATTATTTGTTCCATTGTCTGAGGTTAATTTTCAGGGTGATTTTCCCCACTGGCCAAAATCCACACTCTCAGTCTCACTCCATTGTTGAAGCCCTCACTGGAGGTACCTTTTTCTTCCTGTTTGGAGGGCCTGGAATTTTTGTTTGATGTGGCTTCAGCCAATGAGTTACTTGATCATTCAGAGTTTGATTGCATGTTCAAGCTCACTGTTGATCTGGTGCATATACTTCCCCAATTAATCCTTTGACCGTACAGGAGGAAGTAGCATTAGATGTGTGGGTTAAGGAGCAGTTAGCCAAAGGCACGATTTTTCAGCGCGCCTCCCCAGTATGCTCACCACTTCTCTTCATGGTGAAAGCCAATGGTACTTTACGCCCTTGCATAGATTATGGGAACCTGAAACAATGTTACTGTACTATATTTACATCTCATCCCTTTGGATTCACAGATTGCATTCTATGTAGAGAAGGCTAAAGTCTTCTCCAAACTGGTTTGCCTCAATGCGTTAAACGATATCAAGATTAATAAGGGACAGGAGTGGTTAACCACATTCCATACCAGAAAAGGGGTTTTTTAAGTTTTGAGTCATGTCCTTTGGGCTTAAAAATGCCCCTGCAATCTCACAACGCCACATTGATGCAGATTTGGTGGACCTGCTAGGGGTATGTGCGGTTGCCTACATGGATGATATTCTGGTGTTTTCCCCTGATCATGAGTCTCATGCTGTACTTCCTTCAGCAAGTGGTAGAGAGGTTAAGGGCAGCCCGCCTTACTCTGTAGATCAGCAAGTGTGAATTTTTTAAGTCCCAGGTCACTTTTCTGGGCAACGTCATGTTTAATTAAGGACATATGATAACTCCATATAAGGAGAAGGAAATTTGTGAGTGGCCCACCCCCACTTCAGTCAAATAATTAGGATGTTTTGGGGACATGTATGTTCCTCAAGAAGCTCACTCCCAATCTTTATGAGGTGGCCACGTCCTTGTATAAGGCCAGTGTTACCAAATTGCTTCAGTAGTCCCCCTTTTTGGAGGATGCTTTTTAAGCAGTAAAGTGCACCCCGTTTTCCACGTCTGTCCTTCACATGTAGATCCTTCAAAAGAGTTCATTGTGTCTACTGATGCCTCCAACTTCGCCATAGTGGCTGCCTTGTTACAAGTAGGCAAAAATGGTATAGAGCATCTGGTGGGATATTTTTCTAAAAAAATGTCTTTGCCTGAGTTAAACTACACTGTTTACGACAAAGAGTTACTAGCAGTGGTTGAGGTACTGACTTATTGGCGTCATCACTTACATGGCTCTTCCCAATCTTTCTGTGTACGTAAAAATCACTGTTCCTTACTGTACTACCGCGCTCCTCATGTCCTAACTCCACGGCAGTCTCGTTGGCATGAGACCCTCACCCAATTTTCATTACCTTATGAGTTCATCAAGGGCAAGGAGAATGTGATGGCAGATGCTTTGGGCCGCAATCCTGCATTAGCCCCTTATCCAAAGGAAGTAGAGGTTCATAACACCCAGATGATGGTTCCGCTGGGTATGATTGTGTCTCAACTTCCCTCTCCCCCAGCCAACAGGCCAGCGCTCGCTTCCCTGGAAAATGTGGAGGAATACTTTATGTTCAATAAATAGTCCTTTCTCAGCCGTTATTGGCAGAATATGTTATTGTACTTGCTAAGAGCACGCTGAATCAGGAGGATTTAACCAGGGGTTATCATGTAAAGGATGAGATGGTGTTGGTTTCAGGGATGACTATGGGATCCTGCTGTACCACTTCACCTAAGAAACGTCTGGGAACATCTAGACGGAATCACCGTTGTTTATCCTTATAAAGCAAAGACTTTTGAGTTAAATTTGACGCGCCTACAATTGGTAGGGCTTACATGCTCAAGTGGGACTGTATTGTAAAGAGTGCCTGTTCTGCAATCAAATGAAACCAAATTGACAACCATTAGCGGGGTTGTTGATGCCAGTTCAGAAGGCTGATGGGCCCTGGACTTCCCTATCATTGGATTTCATTGTGGAACTACATGTTTCTGATGGTTATGATTCCATCATGGTGGTGGTAGACCGTTTTACAATGTTCAGTTACTTTATTCCTAGCATAACAACAATAATCACAGCTGAGATGGCTAGGATCTTTGTAACTCATGTGTTTACACTTCATGAGGTCCCCAGTTCACCTCTGTCTTTTGGGAAGAGTTGTGTAAGACTCTTCAGATTTGCCCCTGCCGTTCAACTGCCTATTGTCACCAATCAGATGGGCAGACTGAATGAGTGAACCAGTGCTTAGAACAGTTTCTGCAGTGTTACACTGCTGCTGATCATTTAGATTGAGGTCCTCACCTTCCTATGGCCCAGTTTAGCTACAACAACACTCTGCATCCTTCAATCAGTTGTTCCCTATATTTTGCCATTTATGGGTTTAAACCCCGCCTTCAACATGGAGCCCAGCTTTGGATCTAAAGTGGAAGCAGTGGTGGACTTTGACAAGTTTATCAATAAAGTACACCAGGGGTTTCCACAAGTTTGGAGGCGGCAATATAAGTATATAAGGAGAACGCTGATGGTAAGCGACGAGTGGGTCCAGCATACAAAGAAGGGGATCTCGTGATGCTTGATGCTCATAACATCTCTATCAAGAAGCCATGAAAAAGCTGACTGTCAGGATTTTCCATGGGTTAGGTGTAAGTCTTGTCCAGGGGAAAGATCGACATCCCCCTTCAAGGGGTGTAACTCCTCACTGGCTTATTAGATTCGATAATAATAGTCAAATCTACCAATATTGAATTTGGGGCTTGGTATAAATTACCCCAAATTCAAGCAAATGGTACATTCCCATTCCCTGGGACATGTGACCTGGGATCTCACCTGACCTGATCACATGAGTGGCTTGATCCAAGTAAGGGTCAGAATAGAAGGCAATCCAGAAGGCCAGTAGAAACCCTACTTGGATGGGGCCATGATGATCCTAGAGCCACATGTCCCCAAATACCCTATAAATATCCCTAATTATTATTCTAATAAAATAATTCCGTTTATAAGATCTATTTTATCTTATATTTTTATTTAAGTTAATCTATTCAAATGAACGGAGTCTCGTCCATTGTCACGTCCAGAGCCGCCCCTGTCCTCTTGGCTGACTCCAGCCCCTTGCAGTCAGCCTACTTGTTGGGTTCCCCTGCATAAGCACCTGTGAGCGCATCTTGGGAAACCTGACAACTGGTGCTCACTATAGGAGCGCTTCCCTGCCACGCCCCGAGAATCTACCCTCAACCTTGGATAATAATGAACCCACTGTGAGCACGCCGGAAGCCAATCTTCTCACTTACCACCAATGGAATCGCCAAGACCCCACCACAGTTGGGTCCAAATTCCCAAGGAATTCCTTCAAGTGTGCCCCCAAAGACTTTGTTTTTTTCTAAGCTCCCAGTCAGCTGAAGCCCTTTCTGGACCTGTTAAAAACGCCTGAAGAATTAAAAAAAATCAAATTGAGCCAAAATTCCAGCATCATAAAATAAAAATATTAGTGAAGGCAATAAATTATCACAGGGACCAAGCATCGCAGTTCAAGAGGATGTGGGTTGCTCAGAAAGAAGAAGCCTTTGAGTACATCACCCAGTGGGATGACTATTGGTCACTAGGACCAGTTTACTGTGATGAAAGGGTTATTTTCAAAAACCTTTTGGCTTTGAACAAAATTGAGAAAAAAATGGCCAAGCTACAACTCATCCTTCAGTTAAAAAGTGAAATCAAAATGATCCAAGTGCTCAATTCAAAAACAATTATTTTTAATATTAATCCTAATTTAATTTAGATAATTTAAACCAAAACCCTCTGTTCGAAGTTGGGACAAGTCAAGAATCAATTTCCAATATTGACAATCTTAAAGAATTTGCAGGAAGCCTAAAACACAATTGGTGCAATGATTCAATTTATATGCTGAGCAAAATACCTGGGACTTACCTCCACACCATTGAGAATAGGCTCAATGTCTCTTTTTCTGGCAATGCTATTGCTTTCTGACTTCGACGACGCCCTACCCAAGATTGGGCCTCAAACTACTACAACTAAAAATCTAAAATCCCCAGTTTAACTCTAAGTTTGGGATATCTTTGATCCCAATGAAGATGAGAGTCAAGAAAAAGTGGAGTTCAATAACTCCTTTCCAGAAACGCTTACCCTTCCCGATTTTGATGGCGCCCCTCCCAAGATTGGGCCAAATCTAATTAAAATAAATAATTTAGATGACCTAGTTCAACTCTTCAATTGGGACAGCGCTAATCCCAACGAAGATAAGAGTCAAGAAAAAGCGAAGCTTGAAGACTCCTTTCTGGCAACGCTATTGCTTCCCAATTTTGATGGTGCCCCTCCTGAGATTAGACCAAATTTAATTAAAATATTTATTTAGATGACCTGGTTTGACTCTCCAATTGGGATAGCGCCAATCCCAATGAAGATGAGAGTCAAGGAAAAGTGAAGCTCAAGAATCCAGCTGATGTCACCTCTGCTACCATTGCCAACCTTCCAGCCCACATTGCATTTTCCTCTCAAACCTTGTCACATAGTTGACTTTTGGTTGTGAGTGATATTTGCTCGCCCCAATCCCGAGATGGTAACTTGGCGTCGCTCAAAGAGGCCCCCCTATCAGAATCTTCAGGGGGCCACGCCCTACCATCGCCTGGCCATCCTCCAAACTCGTGGGGTCACTCGCCCATGCTACCCACTATCAACGACCTTTTCCCTGAGCCTTACCTGAATCTGCTGGCAGATAAGGTGATCTCCAGATACCAGGTTCAAATGGCAACTGAGATGAACCAAAAGCTTGAAGAGGCCAAAGCCCGCATGTCCAGGATGGCGCAGGAGATGTATGAATGGATGACTCAGATGGAGGCAGAGTTGACAGCCTCCAAGTTGGAAATCTGGTACTAGACTGACCAGATCAAAACGCTTAAAATTGACAACTTGCAGCTTAGGCTGGAGTTAACTGACCTCAAAACCAAATGGCAGCTCAGAGCTGATCATTACGAAAAACCAAATTGATCAGATAGCAGCAGATCGCGGATCAAGGAGCTCGAAGCCACCTTTCCCAAAGAGTGATCCAAATTTACTTGAGAGATTTTGCCGATGAATTTGTCTGGCTTCAAACCCTATTCACACCTGAGACTTCCAAGTCAACTATGAGGGCCTTAGCTGATGTTTTTGTCCAGCTTCAAACCCTAACCACACCAGGCACTATCACCAAGCTGGTCTGCATTTTGCCTGAGGCTCCATACACCCCAAACTTGAGTCCTCTGACCCTCAGGCCACAACTTGCTCCCCTAAGCCAAGGCTTGGAGGGTGCTCTGTTGTGATTTTCCCTGGGTTAGGTGTAAGCCTTGTCCAGAGGAAGGATCAACATCCCCCCTCAAGGGGTGTAACTCCTCACTGGCTTATTAGATTCGATAATAAGAGTTAAATCTACCAGTATATCAAATTTGGGGCTTGGTATAAATTACCCAAATTTAAGGAAATGGTACATTCCCATTCCCTGGGACATGTGACCTGGGATCCCACCTGACCTGGTCACATGAGTGACTTGATCCAAGTAAGGGTCAGAATAGAAGGCAATCCAGAAGGCCAGTAGAAACCCTACTTGGATGGGGCCATGATGATCCTAGAGCCACATGTCCCCAAATACCCTATAAATATCCCTAATTATTATTCTAATAAAATACTTCCATTTATAAGATCTATATTAGCTTGTATTTTTATTTAAGTTAATTTATTCAAATGAATGGAGTCACATCTATTGTCAAGTCTGGAGCTTCCCCTGTCCTCTTGGCTGACGCCAGTCCCTTGCAGTCAGCCTACTTGTTGGGTACCCCTGCATAAGTACCAGCGAGAGCATCTTGGGGAAACCTGACACTGACCAAAGAGGATTGGCCCTTATTGCATGGTTAGAAAGTTGGGCCACGCCTCATACCAGTTGGATCTTCCCTCTTTGTTTTGGATCTTTAGTATTTCATGAGAGCAAATTGACGTTGTTTGAGGGCCCCCAAAAGAAACTCCTGAGGCTTATCTTGTGGATGGGGTGCCCAAATGGGAGGTGGAGAAAATAGTAGCCTATTAAAGAGTAAAGAGAAAACCTGAGTACCTGGTATCCTGAAATGTATTTGAAAGAGCGGAATCTTGTTGGGTACCAGTGCATGACTGCGCACATGCCTAAAAACTGATTGACACTTTCCACAAGTATTTTCTACAAGCCGTCAGATCTCAGTCAAAGCAAACCTTTGCTGCAATGAAGTTGGCCCCAGACCACAAGAACTTTTCCCTGGCGCAAGCCCCTGGAGGGTGGGATTGAGCCCCAAAAGGAGGAGAGGTAATGTCATGGTTGGAAATTGACATCATAATTGGGACCAATGTTAGAGACAAAGCTACATGTCGGGAGGCCAAGAAGGTGAAGTTCGCAGACCTCCCTAACCTCAAGCATACCTTAGACCAACACTGGGTTAAGGCAAAATATGCCCATGTTGGTCCTATGAATGTAAGATAAGTTTGTCCCTGTATGAGAGCAGAAGCATTAAAACAAAACTAGCTTTATTATGGATAAAATGGTTTGATTCAGTTTTTAGGTGAATGGTGTCAAGAAACCTGTTCAGTCTTCAAAATTTTTAGCAATGGATAGCTGCTCCAACAATCAATTACCCAAGTTTGGTTGACCACAAAGTACAGTGTATTAACCAATGGAAGTGTGCACCTATTGGTGCAACTCAGCTCAGACCCACTTCTTCCAATTGATTGTATTTTCAAGTTCTCTTAAATATCTCATTTTGAGACTAATCTCTCCTGTTAGTTGACTTCCCTATTAATAAACCCTTTGCTAAGTACACCGTTTTTTTAATTTATGTTATCTTGGACGTTCCTGTGCGCAGACCTCTTCAAGGAGGTCTTGCGCAACTTTAACCATTTACTTTTATCTATTTTGAATTTATATGCCCATGCACCATTAGGCTACCCAGGTTCCTTCCAGACTAGGGCGCCTATACATTACCAACAGATAACCGTGAGGCTCCTTTTAATTACTTTTTCCACTGAAACCATTCTCTACCTAAGTTATTCTAGCTCAAGCACACTCTGCTGGGCTTGAGTAACTTCTGTACTAACGACTAGTTTCCTGGCATTTGCCCTGTGCACTATGCACTACCACACTGGAAACAGGAGAGTTATAGACACTATCCTTACAGAATCAGCACAAAATCTAATAGATATAACAATGAAAATTTAAAAACGTCTCTAGATCTACATCCTTGTGATGTTAAAAAATTATCACAATACAAGAAGTGTTGTGAAGCCTGGTCTTCTCCATGTGTCCTTCACTTATTGCCATAGTATATTGTAAAAATTTACCTAGTTGTGTTATTATCAGCAAACAACCCTAATAATCTTTTTACTGCACAGGTTTGGTTTCCTCGTGCACTTTGTAATGTTGTATAGTATAATAGATTATCGTTTAATAATATTATGATGACCATTATCTGTAGTTGAGTATGAATTCTTATATTCCAGCCCAACGCTTGGCCAGTATTCCTGATTGATACTTGTGATGTCATAATCAAAGGGATATGTTCCCTCATTCTGTCCATCCAAGCTTCACTGAGATTCCCTGGTGACAGTCTCTTCATTCCAACACACAGTCGGCAGAAATCCCCAATTGTGTCTCCATATTCTCTAGATCTCTGCACAGATCTTTACTCTTTTCTCTAAGAGTCTTCCAATTATTGTACACAGCAATAATATCCTTAAGAGAATAGCACAATTGAAAGCTAATAATACTTTTATTATAAACTATATACCTTATGAACAACTTAGAACTATATATCTTTAATATGATCTAATTATCTGTGTTTTTTATTTATAGTGAATCCTAGGGAATTTATATTGGAATTCAGTCGTCTATCCCTCTGTTGACACCTCCTCAATGAGACTGCAACCGTTGCCATTGAATCACCCATCCTCATCTTGGCAGTGATGGTCTTCCCCATCCTGGCTAGGATTCCATCATTGGACATCCTCAAGACCTATATGGAAAGAGTCATAAAATGTGTCCCTAACATTTTCCTCTCAATCCAAGCGAATCAACCATATTTGGCTAGCGATCTGCTTAGGTAATGGGACTTATTACCCATCAAGGCAGGTCACGCACCAACTGACTGATTCACTAGTTGCAGTTGGCATCACTCGCCTCACAACTTGCTATTCATTCCCATCCAGTCGATGATGAAACCCAACAAATCCCAATTGGTACACCTGATAGTTAATCACTATCAGATGCCCCTATTTTGTCGGCAACTCCACCTGATGAGATTTAAGTATTCATCTGTAAAAATCTCCAATGGATACAACCAGGCGAATATCCCAAAATCCCCAGAAGAGTTACTCCAAAACTCAGCCCAAATGATTTCCAATTCAATTCGCCTTAGGAAATTTCCCTAGCGATTCCTGGTAATCTAGCAGGCTGGGAATATGGGCAAAAATACCAACACATCCCCCCTCTTGCCTAGATTTCCAGCGAGAAAAGGACTGGGGCATGAGAACATCGCTTTGGACACTTGATCAAATACTTCATTGGTTCAAGTGGAGTACACTTGTCAATCTTCACCGCTGCTCAGGATGACCTTTGGCATGTGGCGCTCTTCCTCTTCCTCCTTGCTACCACCTTCTCAGAGCGCGGTCCCCATGATCTACTTTCATGCTGGGCTGTTTGATTTACTTGTGATGATATTAGTCCCAAGATCCAGTTTTCCCCCCGTCAGGGTATATGACCCGCTGTCATATTCAGGATTCTTGGTCTGGCGTCCTTGATTTCCTGATTTTCTCCTCGTCCTAGACAGGAGACTCTTGCTGTCGATGTTTGTTTCACAGCTCAATTAAGAATACTTATTTTTATTCTCCCCTGTTATTTCTTTCATAACCTCTTGGCTCAAGTCATTCCTAATTCTTCTCTTGGAGAGCTCAACCCATTAATCTTGAGATTAATTTCTCCAAAATTGGAGCTTAATGCATTGTAGAGTGCATAATGTTAACTAGCATATAAGTCCAACATCCCCCTCTCATCCAGCTCAAATGATAAATTCTGAGTTGCAATACCAGAAGCTTCTTAATAGTTTGTCTGATCAAGACCTCCATCTCTTCCAGCAGAGGAGTCAAGATGCTCGACGGAACCTCTTCTATGGTTTTTTAGGACTCATATGCCTATTCTGGCGCAAGCGGCTAGCCCTTCCATTGAATTACCAGAAATGGTAACTAATACCTCCAAAACCAGGCTTGCTATTGTTTTGAACAACTCTCAGCCAATTCTTTCTCTACCATCAATTCCAGAGTTGGATTTCAAAACTCTCCTGGATTCGGCTCCTTTTGCTGATGCACTGACCATCGTTGTAGATGCTCTGTAAATTATGCCGTTTGCTCTTGATTGCTTGTTTCTTGCCAGGTCAGACCTGCTTCCTGAGTTCATCTTCCAACATGGACAATATTATAAACCCGCTGTTCTGGCTACTGAGCTCACCATCAGTAACAATATTCACTTTGAGCTCTCCTACGCTGAACTCCAGGCTAAGTCATCAAGGCTTTGTCCCTAGCGCTGAATCCCTATGATCTTGATAACATCCTAGATCGGGATACCACCACAAATGCTCTACTTTGCTGGTCAAGTTCTTCGAGGTTGGTCCACAAAAACATCCAGACTTACCCAGGTTTCACCGCTCCTTTAGATTTAGCTTCCAAGAAGCCCATAGTCATCGCTTGCAGGATGCCATTCGTTCCCTGCATGAATATCTCTTTGTCAGCACTTCCCATCAGTATCTTCTGCTGATAGCAAAAATAGGGGGCATGATTTGGCAACCCCCATCAAGCATCCCTTGTTCGCTGCTGGCCCATATGTCCAGTGTTCTTGATGAAGCCCAGCGTCAGGCGCAAAAGACTAATCTTCTGGCTCCAGTACTGTATCAGGATTACTCGGGGTTATATAAAAATTGACTCTCTTCTTATACTTTTGCTTTCCTCCCTGCTTTGGGGTTTTTCAAATTGGCTTCATATGACATCTCAATTTTGCCTTCCCCTAGTCGCTTTCTCACAGGGATCTGCATCTGCTCAAAGAACTTGGTTTTGTGTAGGTCTATCCCTTACTAGCGTCTGATCTCACATCAATTTTTGATGGGCTGTTCATTCCTACCGTGATCCATCCTCCCTCCTCCAAGAGGCGACATAGGCAGAATCACCCCCGTATTGAGGACAATTAATAAAAAAAAAATTACAAATTATATCAGTTTTTTCTCTATGCAGTTTATAATCTTTTTTTCCAATATATTTTACCAATTTTTTATTTTTATTCTTTTTTAACATGGGACTTGACCTTGTTTCAGTTCAGCAGTCCATCTTTTTTATTTTCCCCCAAACTGGGTCCTGGGTATTTAAACCTGCCAGTTTTCTATGGTTCAGAGGTCCTTTTTTCGTACTTAACCATCTAGATTGGTTCAGAGGTCCTTTTTTGGACTTGACTATTCATCAGGACATGACCAACTTATTGGTTCATTGGTCCTTTTGGGAACTTTTTTATTTTTTTCATTGATCCATCACTTCAGATACTTAGTGTGGACCTAATTCACAACTCTTCTATCCAAGAGATTCTTGATGGAATAGGCATCAGTCGCCATTTTGGCGATAACTTCAAACGTACCCAACCACAATGCATCTAGTTTGTTTCTTCTTCTGAAACTATGCATATTGCAATAGGCTACTCTTTCCCCTAGTCAATATTCTGTTAAGGCCGGTTGGTTCTTATCATCTGTCAATTTCGCTCATATCCTTTTCTTCAAAGTTGTATTTTATGCTTGTGATTGCATATTGATCAGGATATTCATCATTCAGTTCAAATATTGCTCAGTACTCATCCCTGATGTAGGTTCCACCACCAAATATAAAATCAGCAGCAATTTGGCCTTTCTCCCATACAACAGCTCAAACGGCATCTTTCCCATTGCCTTATGATGACTAATATTTTAGGCGAACGTTACTGAACTCAGGTACATTCCCCACGCAGAAGTTCTTCCTGAGACCAGCTTCCTCAGAGTTGTGGCCAGCATTCCATTCACCCTTTCTACCAGTCTGTTCATCTTCAGCCAGTAAGGTACTGACACGACTCCTCTGATCCCCATTATCTCATTCAATCTTGGGATCACATGAGACATGAAGTTGGTCCCATTATTGCTTAGCAGGACCTGCAGACATCCATGCCAGTATACTACTTGATCCAGGATGAACCTTGCGGTACTTGTAGCGTCTACTTTTGTTAGGGCCTTCATCTTGACACATCTCATCAGATATCCGATGGCAAATATAATATACTTGACTCACCCTGTTCTCATCATCAGCGGTCCTATCACATCAATGGACACCGTTTGCCAGGAAAATCCAGGTTAGACAAGTTGGTATACAGTTGTATTCTTATGTGGTTTGTGAAGCTGGCACTCAATGCAACAAGCTATATAATCCGTGACATTGTAGTTGATGGATTCACAGTTATAGTAATGGCAAATATGATTAGTTGTTTTCCTCAGGCCTCCATGCCCGACAACCTTGTGAGCTGCTTGTTTGATAGCTGCTCTTTCTGACATCTTCAGGAGTAATAACCGCTTCCCATTAATCATCTTAAATACTTGTCCATCCATAGTCTCAGTGTTTTACATCGCTTTCCAAAGTGCACCTTGGATTTCTTGGGGCTCGTCCCCAATTTTTCCATCAACCATTTTCTGGAATAGCTCATCCACCTGCAGGTATACCATCTGGACCATTAGTAACTGCAATAAGCCATCCGCGTTCTGGTGAGAAGCCCCTGCTTGGTGGACAATATTGTGATAATAAGCCTGGAGCTTAAGTGCCCATTGGGCCAGTCATCATTCTGGCTCTCTCAAATTGTGAAGCCAACGCAACATAGAGTGGTCCATTACCACCTTAAAGTGCGTTCTGTGGATGTACACCCAAAACTGCTTGTATGTATAAATGACCGCAAAGCATTCCCGCTCAGTCATGGTGTAGTTCCTCTCAGTGGCTGAGAGTGTCTGGCTCACATATGCCACCATATTTTCGTCCCCAAGTTCGTCTACTTGGCTTAGTATAGCGCCAATCGCCATCAACAAAGCATCAGTTTGAATAATAAACTCCTTATCAAAATTCAGATATTTCAGAATCAGAGAATCTATTAAATACTGTAGTAGCTCATCGAAGGAGTCCTGGGCCTCTTCATCTCACACAAATCATTTTCAGATTCTTCAATAAATGGAACATTGGCTTGGCTATTTGGGCGAAGTCCCAAATAAATCTTCTATAGTATCCAACCATCCCAAGGAACACTTGGATGTCTTGTACACTCTTCAGCACAGCCATCCATTCTATGGCTTCTATCTTCTGGGTTTGCAGCTGCAATCCACTGGTGTTGATTACGAATCCCAGATATTCCAACTCTTTTTTAAAGAAGTGGCACTTCCTTGGCTTAACCTTCAGGTTAGCCATGGACAGTCACTTGAATACTTCTTCCAAGTGGTGTAAGTGATCAGTAATCGTCCTACTGAACTCGTTTTTATCATCCAGGTATATCAGGACATGCAACAACTTCAAGTCGCTTAGTATCGCGTCCATGGCCCTCTGAAACGTTGCAGGCGCATTACATAGACCCTGGGGCATCCTCGTCGGTTGGTATAGTTCCTGCACGGTAATAATCGCGCATTTTTCCTGGTCTTCCTTATGCAAGTTGATCTGCCAATATCCCGAGATCAGATCCATCGCATAGAAATACTTCACTTCTCCCAATCAATCTAGTGCATCATCAATCCTCAGTAGGGGATACAAATCCTTCTTCATAATTTTATTCAGCTTCTGGTAATTAATCACCACCAGTTGGAGCCATCCTTTTTCTTCACGATCAGAATTGGACTCACCCAGGGACTTGATGACGGAATTAGAAGCCCATGCTTTACTAGTTTGCTGATTTCATCCTCCACTACTGCTTCAGTGGCTTTCGATTGTTGGATCATTATCATCCTGATCGTCAAATTTCCCCCAGTGTTGACCTTGTGGATCACATCTCATGAGCATCCCAAATTGGGGTCGTCCTGAGTGAACACTTCCCAATACTTTTTGAATAGTTTGAGCATCTCCTCTTGCTGGCCTTCCATCAGATCAGCGAGTTTCTCTCAATCAACTAATAGGTTGATATTCTTGGTTACCCCAGCCGATAAATCCATCTCCTTGAGAGTGGAATTTCCTCCATTTGCCATCAGGATTTCTTGTCACTTCTTAGGTCCAAAACTCAAAGACCATAAAAATTGTAAATTCATGTCTTTTATATTTTTTTGTATTTTTCTTTTGCAATGGGACTTACAATCTACAAAAAGGTTCAGAGGTCCTTCTTTTCCCCTTCATCCAAACTGGGTCCTAAGTACATAAACTACCAGTTATCATGGTTCAAAATCTTATCCTCTTAAGATTTAACCAACCATTTGGTTCAGTGGTGCTCTTCTAGGACTTGACCAAAATCTCAGGACATAACCATTTAATGGTTCAGAGGTCCGCTGTGAAACATTGCAACTATTTTCTCTTAGGCTCAATACTTCCAATTAATATTGACCTTTCTCATTATATGACCAGCAGCGCTGTCTCTTCACGTATAGGCTACAACTACTGACTTTTGGCAATTTTCTTAAATATTAGGCCTTTAATCCTGACTGGTTATTCGTCCAACAGGTCCTAATTTCATCTCTTATTTCGACAACTGATGCTTTGGATCCTCATATCTCATTAGCCAACAATTCCATCTGATTGTTTGAATTGTTTTTCTCCTGAAAACGATTTTCAGCCTTTGTGGCCATCCTTAATTACACAGGACGTTATGGACTCGTTAGCTTCATCCAATTTCTCCTGAATATATGAACACGTCTCCAGTAATTTCTGATCAGTGATTTAGTGTTATTGATTAAAATGATTTTCTCCACTGTCTTGAATTAATTGTTTCCTGTTTTTATCTTAATATCTTCATTGGTATCACAACCCAATTCTCCAGATTGATTGCTTCCTAATTCCTCCAATGTATCATCTAAACACTCTCTCCTCAGGACTATTTAAAGCGGATCCAATTTCAACCTGAGTTGATCCTGCCATTCATCAGGACTATTTCCAGCGGACCCAAATTTCAACCCAAGTTGGCCCTGCTGATACTCTTCATCTCAAGTAGATGTCCGGTAGAACTGGTTTCCTTGCAGCTCTAGATAGTTTCATATCAAGGCTGAAAGTACTTTTCGCTGGCATTAAGTATCTTTTTTGCTTCACTCGGAGCTCCACTTCTGAGCTGGGTGAATGCCAATGAATGTTATCCACTTCACATTCTATCTTTGTTACTTCCTTCAGTAACTTATTTCCAAAATTAACTTCTTCATAGGACATCATGCTTTAAGTTCTTCAACTCAACTACCCCTGTAGTGAGTACCAACTTGTAAAAATTCACTTCTTTGGGTTTCTTATCGGTAAACAACCCTAGTAATCTTTTTACTGCATAGGTTTGGTTTCCTCATGAAATTCATCATGTTATATAGTATGATAGATTATCTTTTAATAATAGTATGATGATTATTATCCGTAGTTGAGTATGAATTCTTATTTTTGGCCCAACGCTTGGCTTTATTCCCAATTAAATACTTGTGATGTCATAATTGTAGGGATTCATTCCCTTGTTCTATTCAACCGGATATTCGCTGAGATTCCCTGGTGACAGTATTTTCAGTCCAACACATATTTAGCAGCAATTCCTGATTTTGACTCCTTCTTCTCTAAATCTCCACTCGGATCTTTACTATTTTCTCTAATATTCTTCCAATTATCACACATAGTAATAATATCCTTGAGAAAGAATATCACAATGGAAGCTGGTGATAGTTTACTCTTTAAACTATATACTGGATGAATAACTTAGAACTATATAACTCTGTTCTTTTAATTAGTGTTTTTCATTATAGTGAATCCTAGGGAATTTATAGTGAGGGTTTTGGTCATCTAACCCTCAGTTGACACCTCTATAATGAAACGGCAGCTGTTGCCATTGAATCACCCATCCTCGTCTCAGCAGCGATGGTCTTCCTCATCCTGGCTAGGATTCCGTCATTGAACATCCTCAAGACCTAAAAATGGAAAAAGTCAGAAAACGTGTCCCTAACATTCTCCTCTCAATCCAAGTGAACCGACCATATTTGGCTAGCGACCTGCTTAGGAAATTGGACTTATTACCCATCAAGGCAGGTCACACACCAACCAATCAATTTACTAGTTGCAGGTGGCATCACTCGCCTCAAAACTTGCTATTCATTCCCAATCAGTAAGTGATGAAAACCACTGATCCCAATCAGTACACCTGATAGTTAATCACTATCAGATGCCCCTATTTCGTCAGCTACTCTGACCTATGAGATCTTAGGTATTCATCCAAATCGATCTCCAATGGATATGACCAGGTGAATATCCCAAAATTTCCCAAATGTAGCTCCTCCAAAACTTGGGCCAACCAATTTCAAGTTCACTTCGCCTTAGGGAATTTTCCCCTAGAGATTTCTGGGAATCTAGCAGGCTGGGAATTTTGGCAAAAATCCCAACAGTAACTATAGCGTCATGGAAAAGGTGTGTTTTGCTGTCCTTCTCACTGTCAAACACTACCCTCCATTCCTATATGGGACTCCTTTCAAAGTAATCATGGACCACGCCTCTTTGAAGTAGTTGCAGAATATGAAAGATCACAATGGGCGGTTGGCTCACTGGGCTCTTAAGCTCCAGCACTATGATATGACCATTGAGCACTGAGCTGGGACATGTCATATGAATGTTGATGGTCTAACGCGGCTGCCTGTCCTTCATCTTGATAATAGTGAAGCTGAGCGGTTGCATGATCTCTTAAATGACTCCTGACGCATGGGCTGATGATGATGAACCAGTACAGAAGGTGCTCGCTCGGCACTCCCACAACACAAAAGTAGAGAATGGGAAATTATATAAGAAAGTAGGAGTAAATTGGTTGCCCTATCTCCTGCCATCCAAGAGAGTCCCTGTTATTTTAGAATCTCACACTATTATGGGGCATGGCGGAGTATGCAAAACCTATGAGTGGATAAAAGAGCGGTACTACCAGTAGAGCATCTTGGAAACCATAACTAAAGTCTTGGATGCCTGCTTAACCTGTAAAAAAACAATCCAGCTTCAAGACCTAATATCAGTATCAACCTACAATGCACCAACAACCCTTTCACACCATAAGTCTGGATGTGGTAGGTCTTATCCCTCAAACTACAGGTGGAAACCGCTATATCTTGGTTGGTATAGATCATTTCACCAAATGGGTTAAAGCTTTTGCCCTTCCCGCTCAGACTGCTAAAGCTACAGCTACCTTCTTACACCAGTACATCTTCATATGGCATAGATGCCCCAAGGTCCTCCTATGTGACAATGGGAGAACTATACTTCACAAGTGGTAAATCTCCTCACCACTTCTATGGGAGCTCAACATTTCTTCTCAGCCCCCTATAACCCATCCACAAATGGGGCGGTAGAAAGAGTTAACAGGACCCTGGTCTCTTTTTACGCAAAATGGCCACTTCAGACCCTCTCCAATGGGATCTCCATTTGCCCAGTGCACTCATGGCCTACCATATTAGCTACCATTGCATCCTCAAGATGTCCCCTTTCCGTGTGTTATATGGGTGAGAACTGGGAGTGCCAGCTTTATTAGACAATGATATTTTCTTTGATTGGACTGATCCTGAACAAGCCATGAAAAAGTTACCCAACACATCAACAATTACAATCAGAGGCCATGACTAATTTAGAAAAGACTGTTACCAAAGAAGGCCAAGCCGCGAATGAGCTCAGGGCCCCTCTTCCTTCATTCCAAGTATCCAATTTGGTACTCTATTATCATAACTGAATCACTTAAAGAAGTAAAAGCTCAGTTCTATCTGGGAAGAGCCCTTACAGTCACCTACAAGCGAGAGGATGAATATCCTATCAAATCCATCTCCTCTAGACTTACCATCAACCAAGTTCATGGCCGCTTCCTTCAGCCCTATTCTCCCCCCAATTTTCTTGAGATGGGTACTGTCAGACATTTGGCTCCTATGCTTCAGAGTAAGAATTTTTTAGGTAAAACTAGGCTGGATAGAGGCTGTCATGGAATCTTCTGACCAGAATAAGAATGGGCTATCAATCTGGGTGTGTAATAACCCAGTGGAAAGCCCAGAATTCCATGGGAATAGCAGTTCTAATCAGTAGTAGGAGGGATCCCCTATTATTCTGGTGAGTGAAATAAAAATTAATGAACATAGAAATTGCCCTCATAGCAAACCAAATGGCTACAATGGGGGCAACCATGTGTCTTGCTGGGGCATCTCCCAAGGGTGGGAGAGGCAAGGAGGATGATTAATCCTCCTGGGTTTTCAATTGATGACCTTTGGGCTCTTTTTCCCAATCATCTTGTACTGGTTCATCATAATAATTTAACATCTTAAAAATCATAAAAATTTTTAAAAATTTTTGAAATGCTGATCAGGTTCATGAATCAAATCAAATCAAGTCAAGCTGACTATTGGGAGGCCTTGGACCTAATTCTTGCATCCATTAAGAGGTTTCATGTTGAGTGGAGAGGTCAGGTACATCACCAGAATGGCGGTTCAATTTAATAAATTGATTTTAGCTGGATTGGCCCTCAGCAAAATTGCACAGATGGTCCAGTGCCTGGTAACCGCCTCATAGTTGTGTGGATGGTGGGTCCTCACCTCCTAATGGAGAATTATGATTAGTGAAGATGGCCTTACTCTGTCCAAATTGTCCGAACCATCAGCTGATTGGCGAGTCAGATTCGTTTGAATTCTCCAATTATTTTGCAAAGTGAGAGGTGTACTCAAATCTGGTCCGCTGGGTGCCAAATGGGAAACAGGTCATTGTGAAGAGTTTGGAAGATCTAAAACTCTTTAGAAGCGGCGGATTGGCATCATAGGTTTGTGGCAAATTTCTTGATTGTGATCATCATTTGGTGGGCTTCCAGATTGAAGCTCGGAGGGCCCAATCAATGACCATCAGCCCTAAGATGCATAGCACTGAATGCTTCTCTGGGTTAAGTGAAAGTGTCTTGGAAAAGTGACAGAGCTCATGGAGTAGGTTTGGATAAAAATAGTTTTCAAAAAACTGAAAGGTGAAATTGGACTGACAACTGCTCCTTTTCAGAGGCAGTTGCCTTATATATGCAAATTGGGGAAAAAGGGGGACATGGGTACATTTTTCTTGGGCAGTGGTAGCTGACGTACTCATGGGTACTCAGCCTGGGTTTGGGCTTTGTCATCTAGCTTACGCAAAGGTTGCAAAAGCTCTGGCAATGTAATTGTTTGATCTGCCATGGAGGAACCCTCACTGATCCAAACATTAGCATAATTACTCAGATTGAAGGGGCGGCCAAAATGGGTCTACCAGGTCCAATTCCAATGAATTTTAAAAGATTTTAAATTTTTAAAAGCAAATTTCAGACTTGAATTGGCTTTCCCAGACCTGTAATTAAAGATTCCATGTCCAGACTGGGTTTCCTGACTCAGAAACCATTTCCTGAGCTTCAAGGCCCATTTTCTTCTTTTCCAAGGAATAAAAGATGGTGGAGTGGGGCCTAGTGGGGGAAGGTGCTGTCAGTGACTTCTGGCTTGTATTACCTATTTACAAACCTCTTTCATCCTTTCAACCAGAAAAGAAGCAGCCAAATGGGATACTGAGGTGGGGTCTTTTGGGGCCTATGCAGTGACCTAACATTCATCAACCATATAACACAAGTCCCCCAGTTAAGCAAAGGTCTCCACAGGCATCAAGGTCCCTTTTTCTTCTTAAAAGGGACCTTTTCCTGATATAACCCAAAAGTTTGGGTCTCTAGACTTACAGAGGCAATGTCAGAACTTTACAAGTCTGCGATACTAAAAATATCAATTTTAATAACAATTTTCGTGGCCAAAAGACCTTGGCCAATTCTCATTGGAATCCTGCAAATAAGGGCAACACATTTACAAATCCTAATTGGGCAGATAATACCAAGTCAGAAAATCAGATTCCTCTGATCTCATGGCCTATTCCAGGGCACCCATCAAAGGGTTCACCCCCAACACATATAGTCCCCTTCAAGCATCTATGCAGGGACCACCCCCTTTTATAGGCATGGCTGGGTCCCCGAGGTGCAATATTTTTAGCAAAAGGGGATTGGCTAGGATATATTAAGTCATTACCCCCATGGGTACGTCTTGCCCCAAAATAATCCCCCATTTATCATTCAGCCTAAAGAAAGTGACTTTTCAGATCTTTTATAGGCTAGAATCACATAATACCAAATTTGGAACTTCCCAAGGTGTACGATTTTTGAGCTTTGAGATTTAAAACAAATCTATTGATTTATTAGAAAATCCTTTCTTTTACCCTCACGTGGCACACAAATAAAAACTATAATTTTAAACTTTTTAAGAGTTCCTATTTTTTATTATTACTTTCCTATCAGAGGCCAGAAAAGCCCCTGATTTATATTGTTGGATTTCAGGCGGCAAGCACAAGAAAGCTTATTTCCAAACCCAAATCCAACAGTTCTAATGGAAATCGGTATATTGTTACAGCTGAGAAGCTTGATATTTGGTTGATTTGATAGTTTGAATGGTTTTGGCAAAAGGCTAGTGGTTTTGGGTTGGTCAATAAGCTTAACGGTTTTATAAAGCAGTTTTAATTGGTTGATTTGATAAGTTAATTGATTTTAGTAAGTGATAGATGATTTTGGTTGTTTTGATACATTTAGTTTTGGTTTATGAAGCAGTTGGTGATTAATTGATTTGGTATCTAATGTTTTAGCTAAGTGGCTTAGTGGTTTATTTTAATCTTAATATATATAAATTGTTGTATATATATATGGAGAACATATTACCTCTTGAATAAATAAACCAAAAATCACCAAATTAGTACAAATACTCTAAAAATTTGGGGACTGTCACAAGATATTTTTTAAAAAAATATAACAATTAAAATAAAAGTTTATGTAAGATTGGGAAAAGTATAAGATTCTAATGACAATTTTATTATTTCAACTGAGAATTTTGTATTATTCAGTTTAATTTGATAGGTTCATAGGGTTTGATAAGTGGTTAGTAGTTTTTAGTTGATTTAATTGCACAACAATTGTTTTTGGCTAAGTGGCATCTAGGTGATTTTGGTTGATTTGATGGACTCAATTGTTTCAGGTAAATGGTTGATGTTTTAGTTAATTTGATAGGTTTATTTGATTTTGGATGAGTTTATGGTAATTTTATATTGATTCAATAGAATTTGGTTTCTTAATTTTATCAATAGTCATCTCCCTTTATAAAAAAGAATTGATTAGTATCATATGGTAAACTTTAAACCCACAAACAAATCTGTGTTAAACTGGGTATCAACAAAGCTAACCTAAAGTTTTTCTTTACAAAAGTATCTTTCTATTTATTTGTTTATATAGGATATATTATCACATGATCAAATAAACCAATCAACCCTAAAAAATTTTCAACTACTTTATAAAGTTTGGGAACGGAATGATGATATGTAATTATTTAATATAATCATACAAATTTTAATAATAGGCCTACATAAGATCTAAGACATATATGTTTCTGATAGTAATTACATAACAATTTGGCCAGGAGTTTCATAATCATTTAATTTGATTTTTTATAGATTATGATAAGTGGTTGGTAGTTTTTGACTGTTTTGTAAGTTCAAAAATTGTTTTGATGAGTGGTGATTCAAATTTTTGTTTGATTTGATGGGCTTGATAGTTTCAAATAAGTGATTGATAGTCAAGTTAATTTAACAGGCTTAATTAGTTTTATCTAAGTGGTTAGAGATTGAAATCTATAATAGGTTTAATTGTTTCTGAACTTATTGATAGCTGTCAGACAATTACAAGTCTGACTATATAATGTAAGAGTGTAACAGTTTAAAGTGAGGAAAAATAAAGGATGAAATTGACTAAAAGACCTTGGAAGATTCTTGGTAGTACCCTTTTTTTGTAAAACTAATTTATTAATAATACTTGGTCAAATACCCCAAGTTCAGGTGGTCAGATTGCCTCAAATTGTTGGCCAGAATATGAAGATTCCATCAAAGGCTCCTCCTCAGGCCACATCTAATTTAGTACAATCTATCCCATGGAGACTGGCCCCTTTTATAGGATCAGAAGGGTTCAGCAAGGTGAAAAATTACTTTCCCACCTTCTGATTGGACTAAATTCATAAAATCCCTTCCTCATGGGTTCATCTTCCCAGTTATTACTTCCTCATCTGCTCTCGCATTGAAGTGAGGCAATTCTCAACCAATATTATAAGTTGAATCTCACTATTCCCTAATTTGGAGATTACTAAGCAATCTGAACTTTGAGCCTCAACTTCTTAAATACTACTTATCAACTTATCAAGAGGATTCTCTTTTAATCCCGTGCAGCTGCTAATCTATAAGAATCAATTTTTTAGTATCTATTAGTATTTTGTTATTTTCTTATAAGTGATGAGGAAAACACCCCTAATTAAATTTTTGGATTTAAGGTAACAGGAACTAGTGAGCACCTTCCCCTCCCTAAAATCCAACAAGTGATGCTCACAACAGGTGGCTATCTGTACACCACAAAACATTCAAAAAATGGAGGCAGTTGGGGGTGGTAACCCTTCTAGCCTTTCCGCTGACATTAACCCTAGGCTCGCAATTATGGAACAACAGCTCGCCAGTGCTTTGTCTCACTTTAAAAGGCTCAAGCAGCACTCATCTTAATGCCCTGTTATCAAAAAACCCTCTCTGAGACAAGTTCACACCTGTGAGGGCAGTATTGTCTCCTTAATTTATGCTTATGAATCTTCAATGAAAGGAGCAGCTGACCATCAAAAATCTAGTACATTTTTCCCTGCTTAAATCTTATAGCTAAAAAAAATGGCCCCCATCATAGTCAACCTCAGCACTTGGGCAGAGGCTAAGCAAGCGCTTCTTGAAAAATTTGGTTCCAAGCAGCGTTTGCAATGACAAAAACAGGCCTTTATGTGCCTTAGTCTGAAAGAGAAAGAATCAGTCACCTCTTTTGTTGAGTGCTTCAATAATAAAGCTCAACCTCTTTTGCTTGCCCAAATGCTCCCTCTTGACGATGCTATTGTGGCTGCCTTGGCTGGCTTGGCATCCCATCCCATCCCTCCTTGGCGATGCATCTCTCTTATGTAAAGCGCACTTTCAAAAATGTAAAAGAAATCAAGGAGGCCTTGCTAGAGGTGGCTGATTCTATGAACTTGACCCTAAACAAGGCTCTCTGAGGCAAGCACATACTCTAACCAATTTAGCTTCTACTAAGGCATTTCCCTCTGGAAACCTGCTCCTGCGAAGTTGGCATAACAAAATGCTTCTTATTACCATAAAGATAGTCGGATGGTAATGGCTGTGATAAGGTAGTACTCCCCTTCGTCTTCAGTTCAAAAAACTCAGTTGGTGAAAGCAGTCGTCCCTTTGCCTTGCCCATCTTTTTCTCCAGAGCAGCCTTCCCCAGAGGTTCCAAAACCTGCTCCTAAGCTTAAACCCATTTCTCAGGTTTTAATCGTCCTCACTAACAATGGGTTAAATGACCAGGTCACAAAAGCAACACTGCCTGTTTCACAGAAGCTCACCGCCACTGATCAATCCAAGGCTGTTGCAACCAAATCATTCACCTCCACAACGCTATATCCCTTGACTTCTCATTCAGCTAGCTCTAGTCTGAAATCCTGCCTCCATGAGGCAGCACAAACCCCCTACTTTGAAGGTTAAAAATCAAACTGTGACCATTCCAACGTATCCAAAAAATTAATATGATGGAGGAGCAACCACAGGACCTATCATGCCATAAGGGAAGCCCTGAACCTACCTCACCCCCTATGGGCTCCCTAACATTAATTGATAACCCTTACGATGATGAATCTTAAGGGTGTGATGAAGATGTTGGTCACAACGTTTTAGAGCCCCCAGGTGAATTGGAGGTACCTGATCTGTTGAACCCAGAGAGAGTGAATTGGGATAAGATTCCTTGTCACACTTATCTTCAGCAAGTGATAAGGGGTCTTGAGATTATTGACACTGCCAGTGACGCTGACAAGCTCATTGCCACATTTCTCAAATCTACCCAGAGTGTGCTTACTCTGCAGTCTATCCAGGAGAAATACCCTGAAATGGCCAAACTACTTGCCTCCACTTTCTGTCTAAAGGTGGTCCTCACTCTTCCCCCACCTTAGGTAGAACCTTAACAAAAGTGGAAGTCATTGTCAATGGAGTGCGGGTTAGGATTATCCTTAACACTGTGTCCCCTGTGAACGTTGTGTCAACCAAATTCATTAATAAAATTTAGCTGGCCCTGACCTCGACTACAGTCAAAAGTTTGGAACTGCAGGCCCAAACAACACCCACGCCATCAGGGCGTACTCTTCCCTTCCCTTCATTTTTAGAAGCTTCTCTTGTCAGCTCCAGCTATGGCATTGACAAATATTACCTGCAATCAACTCATTTAGACCCAGTTTATGCTCAAATATGAAGGTTTTATCAACTTGAAGCAGGGCTATCTCTCACTAATGAACTATGAGGTTCCACTGATTCTGACTTATGATGAGCTTAATAAAAAGGATTATGTTTGCACAGTTATTTATCCCTCTTTCACTTTATCCCTACATTACACCATAGCAGGCCAGCATACAAAAATGTTGCCCCAATCAGTGGACGCTCTAAATGGTATCACTTTCTATGCGTCTGAAGAGGTAGTAATCAAGGCGTGTGAACAAAGGGTAGTTGACACTAAGCTTACCCTACAAATCCCCCAAAACTGTCAGTTGCACCTAATCATCATTGACGGAGTTAGCCCTCTTGAGCCTAGGGTATTGCCAGGTGTGTTAGACCCAGCTTATCAGCGACCATTAACCTCCTGCAGGGAATCTCACCAAGAAGGATATGGTGGTAAAAAAGCATCAGGAAATCGGAAGAGGCCTTCTGATTCCCATTGAGTACATCAAGCAAGTCTTCTGTATTGAGTCTATAGCTTATATGGGCTTACCCGCCAACTAATCTTTATGTACCCTACCTTCTGTTCATTTCTCTGATGAGCTAAATCCAGATGAGCTGAATAAAGTTCACGCCCTGATCGAGGCCTACAGCAACATTTATATTAAATATGACAATGACTATGGGCACATGAAGGGATGGATTCGTACTATTGATTGGGGATGCTCAGCCCATTTTGCTCCAAATCCTACTGCAAATCCAAAGTTGAAGAGCTACAGATGCGGACGGAGCTCAAACACCTTCTGGACGCTGGGCTTCTAGTGCCTTTCCAAAGCCCTTGATCATCCCCGCCCTATTGATAAAGAAGAAAAATAGAGGTCATCAGGTAGTGATGGAATACCACATATTTAAACGACCTCAAAAGAAGGATATCTATCATCTTCCTTGTAATGATCATACGCTGGCCCAAATCTTTGGGTCTAAATTATTCTCAGCCATGGCCTTGGCTAGTGGTATTAGCAGATGGACCTCTCTCCCCAATATCAGGATAAATGCGCTCTTATTTGCAGTGAGGATCTCTTCCAACTTACCCGACTACCACAAGGGTTGTGTAATGCACCCGCCACTTTCCAACGGGTGATGGATCACATTCTCCAGGATCTCAAGCTGAGCTGTGTGACTGTCTATATTGATGACATCACCGTCTTCTCCAAGACTTTCAATGAGCACCTCACACATCTAAAGGAAGTGTTCCAACGCTTGCGGGCATCTAATATCAAACTGATGCTCTCCAAATGCGCGTTCTTCCAGAAGAAGATGGATTTTCTTGGACACGCCATCTCACAAGATGGAATACAACCACTGCAAGATAAAGTTGAAGTAATTTACAAGATGCTTGCAAATAAAACCCTTCAAGTCATCCAGGTTTTCTTGGGCATGATGGTGCACTATCATCCATTTATACTAAAATTCACCCAGATCAGAGAGCCCCTTGTCGGCCTCCTGGCTAAGAACACCCCTTCCATTGGGGTGCTGAACAAAAGGCCGCGTTTGAGACTCTGATGGAGCTATTGCAAAAAAGGCTGTTACTCCGCCACCCTGACTATGGCAAACCATTCAAGTTGTTTACAGATGCCTCAGACTACGCTGTTGGAGCTAGATTGGCTCAATTGGATGAGCATGGGGTAGATCATTTAATGTCTTACTTTAGCAAAATGATTTTTAAAATCTAAACGCAACTACAGCATCACTGAGAAAGAGAGCTTGGCTGTACTGCTCGCTATCAAACACTACTGCTTATTCCTTATATGGGACTCCTTCAAAATGGTCACAGACCACACCTCTCTAAAGTGTTTACAGAATATGAAGAACTCCATGGGGTGGTTGGCTTATTGGTTTCTGAAGCTCCAGAATTACGATATAACAATTGAGCACCAGGCAGGAACCTGCCACATGAATGTAGATGGGTTGACGTGTCTTCCCGTTCTTCACTTAGACAATAGTGAAGCTGAGAGGTACATCATCTCCTCATGACTCCTGACGCATGGGCTGATGAAGATGAACCAGTACAAAAATGCTAACTTGACACTCCTACAACGCCAAGGTGGAAATTGGGAAGTTACATAAGAAAGCAGAGGTAAGAGGGTTGCCTTATCTCCGGCCATCAGAGAAAGTACCTGTCTTCTTAAAGTCACACACTATCATGGGGCATAGAGGAGTATGCAAAACTTACAAGTGGGTGAAAGAGTGTTACTACCAGTAGAGCATCTTTAAAGCTATAACTGAAGTTTTGGATGCCTGCTTAACCTGTAAAAAAACAATTCAGCTTCAAGACCCAATATCAGTATTAACCTACAATGCACCAACAACCCTTTTACACCATAAGTTTGGATGTGGTAGGCCCTCTCCCTCAAAATACAGGTGGAAACCGCTATATCTTGGTTGGTATAGATCATTTCACCAAATGAGTTGAAGTTGTTGCACTCCCTGCTCATACTGCTAAAGCCACGGCCACCTTCTTACACCAGTATACCTTCACCCAACATGGGTGCCCCAGGTCCTCCTATGCGACAATGAGAAAATTTTACATCCCAGGTGGGGAAGCTACTTGCCACCTCCATGGGAGCTTAACAACTTTTCTCAGCCCCCTATAACCCATCCACAAATGGTGCTATAGAAAGTGTTAACAGAACCCTGGTCTCAATATTCCACAAAATGGCAACTTTAGACCCTCTCCATTGGGATCTTTACTTACCCAGTGCCCTCATGGCTTACCATATTAGCTACCATCGCATCCTCAAGATGTCCACTTTCCATGTGTTATATGGGTGAGAACCTGGGGTGCCAGCATTATTGGCCAAGGATATTTTCTCTGACAGTAATGACCCTGAACAAGCCATGAAAAAGTTGGCCCAACACATCATCCAATTACAATTAGAGGCCATAACTTGTCTAGCAAAAACAGTTACCAAAGAAGGAAAAGCTGAGAATGAGCTCCAACTTGGAACTGTCTTTTCCTTCCTTCTAAGTATTCAACTTGGAACTGGAGTTACTATGAACTGTGGTCAAGGCTGATTCTTGCACCTTTATCCTTCCTTTTAACACTATTGAAGAAATGTGACAATTACAAGTCCAACTGTGTATTCTATTGGTTCAAAATAAGGATGGGCTAAAAGACCCCATTTGCCTTATTATTTTGGAACTAAATTTATTAATTATACTTGGTCTATAAGTCCAGGTGGCCAAATGAGTGGCCAGAATCCAGGGAGTCCATCAGAGGCTCCTCCACATGCCATATCTAATTTAGTACAATCTACCCCATGGAGTTACCTTTTATAGGGTGAAGGGGTCCAGCAAGGTGCAAAA
The DNA here is from genome assembly GCA_022478985.1 of Massospora cicadina. Lineage (NCBI taxonomy): Eukaryota > Fungi > Entomophthoromycota > Entomophthoromycetes > Entomophthorales > Entomophthoraceae > Massospora > Massospora cicadina. The sequence goes on from JAKSZP010001824.1 coordinate 47,161, forward strand.
ATTGATTTTACCACCTTCTGATTGACTAAATTCATAAAATCCCTTCATCAGGGTTCATCTTCCTGGGTTTACAACCCCATCTGCTCTCGCATTGAAGTGAGGCAATTCTCAACCAATCTGATAGGTTGAATCTCATTATTCCCTAATTTGGAGTTTACTAAGCAATCTGAACTTTGAGCCTCAACTTCTTAAATACTACTTATCAAATTATTAAGAGGATTCTATTTTACTCCTGTGCAGCTACTAATAAATCTATAAAAATTAATTTTTTTATTTATTAGTATTTTGTTATTTCATTATAAGTAGTGAGGAAAAAACCCTTAATTAAATTGTTGGATTTAAGGTAACAAGCACCAGTGAGCACCTTCCCCTCCCAAAAATTTAAATTAGCTATCTACCAATATAAAAACTAAAATAATTTAGAATCATCTGGTAATTTATAAACACTGTAGCAAAGCACAGTATTCCACTAGTATATTATATATAAGCTATGCCTATGAACATTATGTAATGTTCAGCCATGTCCAAGTTTGTATATATGCAATTCAGTATAGGTGTCAGAGTCAGCAGCAGCAAAAAGTACGGAAATCTATCAAGAAAAAAAACTAAATTACTAGTCAGATACTGGACCAAACCTTACAAAACTTGGAATATGATCACCACAGGATCATCCTCTTTCATTAAATAAATTTCATTCAGATTGGTCCAGTAGTCTCGGAATAGTGCGAACAAACTTAGAAAAATATTTATAGGTTGAATTGAGAACCTCCTCCTTTTAGGAAGTCGGTTAAAACATAATCGAATTTACTAAATTGGAGTGTAACATAATGCTCCCTATAGAAAGACAACAAAAGTAAGATGTAAAAAGCTACTCTTTACTTAAAATCATAAATGTTGAATTTCAAAGCCTAGTGCTATTTGGATATAAAGTTATTGTACCATGTTGATACAGGACTAATTGGGCTTCAAAATTTCCTCGATAGGGTATTGAACACCATAGATTCTATTGGCAGGAGGTTTTCTAGTAAAGACAGGGGTGGGTTGAATATCATCAGTTCCAGAGGTGGTTGTGGGCAGTCCAAAGTTGTCATCCTCTGCATCGTAAGCCCCAACAAAAGCCAGCGTAAATAAAATTAAATTATACTTCATCTTAGATGTAGTTTCAATCACTTAATTGTACTTTTGATTCTATTGTTTGTGCCTTATATTCTATTGTTTGTTCTTTTTTACCTTTCTCTAGAGTTCATGGCTCAGCTTGGAGAAAATAATTATTATTTCTAGAATTTTATAACTGTTCCATTATATTCTTTAGATATCATATAGTATCATATACTATGTATGTGATAGGACATACTAATGGAAATGTCATAATTGATGCTTTAAAAATAGCTTATATTCTAAAATTAGGCATCACTATTTAGCCCCCTCTTAATAAATTCCATTTCTCATTTTTTTAATTTTCCAAGAATATCATAATTGATACTTGGTCATGCATAATTAATCCATGCTCATAATAGCGTACCATCATCAAAACCAGTAAAAACATATTCTTTATCTTCCTTATGTAAATTATCATATGGTAATTGCAATTATATACTAACCGCCACATCAGTTTGGGCAGCTGATGGCGCGAATTTATCATTTAAATATGTGAATTCAAAAATCATGTGATTGGTCCCACAATTCCAATTCATGACTCATGTGAGGTTTTGGGTAAGGCAAGCAATTGGGGTTGACTTTAAATTCAAACATTAATAATTGACTTTTCCATTTTTGACTTAACGTCATGTAGCTGGACATCGGTTACTATATTTTAACACTTCATTTATCATCACACTGTATGATATCATATGATATGATGTCACTTTACGTAATTTATACTATCGATATGGACTCAGGCTGAGCATCAGAATCACTTTCGAATCCATCTGAAGGCAAAGCTTAAGTACTTTGAAATTGGCATCCAATCCGACAGTAATATTATTAACAGGATCGGCACATCCACCAGTAAAACGAAACGAGCTATATGAACTGAGGGATATTCGGTAAACAATAATACAATTTAGAGCAGTGGTTCCTAAAAATATTTTGCCGATGGACCCCTTCACATTGCATTATTTCGCCGACGGATCCCCAAGTGAGATGAAAATATAACTGCATAATAGCGAATTTATAAATGCAACTTTATATCTTGAATGGTGCCTTAAAATTATAAATGAACAATTTTGAAATTTCATGTTTTATTTATAGCATTTAGTAATTTTGTTTCATAATATAAAATACATTCTTTTTCAAGAACTTTGGTGAACCTGATGACATGAGATTTATGTTCAGCTCAATGTTTGTACGTAAAATTAGTAAGTCTCAATACTTGTCATTATTTATATTTTGTTCCTATCTGTACTTTTTTCTTGGGATGTAATAATGGCTACCAATTTCTCAATTGCTAAATTATATTTTAATTCTAATTATATAGATTTGTCACAATTATATTACTTCACAATAAATCAATGATTCTTAAAGTAGTTCATACTATAAAATCCTGGTAAGGGTGCTGCTCACAGGTGCTTAACCAGGATTTCAACAATACTGACAGTTGCAGAAATACTTAAACTTGACAACCAACTATATATGAGACCTAATAAGTAGACCACAAATAGTACTGGTAATTGACAAGGAAGATATATATAGTAAATAATACTTTATCTAATAATCAGGGGCTTTTATACCCCTTTGATCAAAGAAAACCATAAATTTTGACTAAGGATCAAGACTATAGTCATGCAACCTTCCATATATAAAGAAATTTCATATATGTTGGGATTAATCCAATATTCCCAGCCTGCTAGATTACCAGGAACTGCTAGGGGAAAATTTCTTGAAGGTGAAATGAATTGGAAATTGGATGGCACAAGTTTTGGAGTAACTACATTCAGGGGTTTTTGGGATATTCACCTGGTTGTATCCATTGGGGATTTGTATGGATGAATACTTAAGCTCTCATCAGGTGGAGTTGTTGATGAAATAGGGGCATCTGATAGTGATTAACTATCAGGTGTACTGATTGGGATTGATTGGGTTTCATTACTGACAGATTAAAAATGAATATCAAGTTGTGAGGCGAGTGATGCCAACTGCAACTAGTGATTCAGTCAGTTGGTGCGTGACCTGCCTTGATGGGTAATAAGTCCCATTACCTAAGCAGATTGCTAGCAAAATATGGTTGGTTCACTTGGATTGAGAGGAAAATGTTAGGGACACATTTTCTGACTCTTTCCATTTAGGTCTCAAGGGTGTCCATTGATAGAGTCCTAGCAAGGATAGGGAAGACCATCACTGCTGAGATGAGGATGGGTGATTCAATGGCAGCAGCTGCTATTTCATCAAAGAGGTGTCAACTAAGGGTTAGATGACTAAATACCCACTATTTTTTTTTTTTTAGTACTAGATGGTCCCAACCCAAGGGGGGGATTCATCGATGTACTAAATACCCACTATTAATTCCCTAGGATTCACTATAATAAATGTGGGAATCCAGCCAATTTGTGCTCGCTGGTGCATGATGCCTGCTGGATTCCACAAAGATATTTATAATAATTTAAATAAATAAATGTAAGCACTAATAAAATAGGTTTTTATGAATTTTATTATACACGCAATAAAGGGAAAATAATGATTTTTGACTTATGACTGTCTAGTATTTAACGTAATTTTAAAGGTCAAGGGGGAATTTGGGAATGTATTCAGAATAGCCTGCATGAGTCTGAATTAGGAAATATGCAGGAACAATGTATCATAGTTTGGGAACTCGCATCAGCACAGCAGAATGAAGAAAGCAGAATTCTGATTGGCCCAAATGTACCCATGAGGTAACATTTTTATAAACTTGAGCCAATCTCCACCCAAGAAATTTCTTGCACCTTGGGGGACCCCTTCCAAGCCTATAAAAGGGGGTCCCCATGCAGGTGCATTGAAGGACTTTGTTGGGGTCAGGGGAGTGCCTTCCGATGATTCCCCTGAGGTCCATGGTATGGCAGAGAAATCTGACCCACTGATTTTACTAATGCCCATAGGGGTTTCAAACTGGTGATTCCCCAATTAATGGGGTTCCACCAAGAATCAGCCAGGGACTTTTGGCCGATTTCCTTGACTTTTTTCTTATTAATTTTAATAAACGTGCTCTTAATGACATCAGAATATTGCAAATGGCTGACATTTCCTTTTTTAGGCAGAACTTAACCTACAGAATTCTTATTTTGAGTCTGCAAAGGTAAATGTCCAACAATAAAAAAACAGGTAATTAGATCATATTACAGATATATAGTTCTAAGTTGTTCATCTGGTATATAGTTTAAAGTAAACTATTATCAGCTTTCAATTGTGCTATTCTTCTCAAGGATATTATTGCTGTGTACAATAATTGAAAGACTCTTAGAGAAAAAGGAGACACAATCAGGGATTGCTGCTGACTGTGTTTTTGACTGAAGAGACTGACACCAGGAAATCTCAGCAAACATTGGGTTGGACAGAACAAGGGAATGAATCCCTATGATCTCGACAGAACAAGTATTTAATCAGGAATACTGGCCAAGCGTTGGGATGAGATATAAGAATTCATAACTTAACTACAGATAATAGTCATCATACTATTATTGATCAATAATCTATTATACTATACAATGCAATGAAGTGCATGAAGAAATGGAACCTGTGCGGCAAAAAGATTACTAGGGTTGTTTGCCAATAATAATCCAACTAAGTAAATTTTTACAAGTTGGTGCTCACTACAGGGGGTAGTTGAGTTGAAGAATCTATAAGAATGTCATACAAAGATGAGTTATGAAAACTTTGGAATGAGTTAGCCACTGTGAACTAGAATGCTCTAAACTCAGCGGACAATCAGGAGTTTGCAGTCTTGGAAGAATGAGTCGCCAAGGTGGGGGAAGGGATAGATAATGTTGCAAACTTTGGGAATGAGTTACTTGGGAAAGTAACTTTGTTGAAGAAGAAAGAAGGGGACCTCGTTAGTGAGGTCTTATACCTGAAAATGGAGTGAGAAGCAGATCGCGTTTGTTTGAGAAATTTTGGTGTGGATATAGAGCGATTAATTAAACAAGTGGAGGAACTTAAAGCTCACAAATGTGCTTGTGAGCCCAAATTGCAAGCAATGCCAAAGCAAGAAGTCCTTGCATAATACTTGGGAAGTCAAATACCCTAAGGAACATGCTGCCCACTTTTGCTGCCATTTTAGTGATGATCCCCTAAGTCACTCCTCAAGTTAGCCAAGTGGCTAAACTGAGAGAATCGGCCAGAAATAACTCAGAGGAATTTAAGGCAACGCCAAAATTGCCAACGTTCCATCAGGATAATGCCCCAGCATTTTTCTGACTGTTTGACATGACCATTTATGGCTACGGGGATCATCAAAAGGCGTTGATGGTCATGAATTTCCTAGACACCAACTGTCAGAACTTAGTGTTACCTCACCTGGAGGGGGACAGCTGGTTGTAGCTGAGGCAAAGGCGGCCATCATGAAAGAGTTTGGGAGTCTGATGCGCATATTGAAGCACAAACAGGAATTTATCGTAATTCAGTTCAATAAAGATGAGTCTCTAACAATCTTTGTGGATTGGTTTTACCAGGAGTCACAGATTCTGGTCAGAACAAAAATATTGGATGACTTTGATGCCAGAATCGCCTTGCAAGTAGCCCTTTGGCCCTATCACAATGTTTATTGTATGATGTCTTCCTTGTTTATGACAGAAATAGCTACCTCACAAGTGGTAGATAATTTGAAGATTTTGGGAGTGACATTTGATGCCTCAAACAGAAGCTTCAAATCCAATCCAGTGTGCAATCCGAATCCCATGAAGGGAAACAAAGGAGCTAAAGAGATGACCAATTAACCATGCCAGGAAATAAGCCCAAAGAATTCAGACAGTTGAATAAGAAGGAAAAGGTCTGCTTTCAATGTGGTGGGAAAGAATATTTCGCTGTGCACTGTAAGAAGCCAAAGGATCAGATCAACGTGGTCCAGGTGAAAGAGTCAGTAGCCACCAAGGATTTGGGAAAGGACCCTTGGCCTAGATGGAGAACAGTCTAGAGCTGCGGAGAAGACTGTTCCTCCCAACATTTTCACCAAAGAAACTGATATTAGCAATCTGTTTGTAGACGACGAGCAGGATCAGCTGTATCAAGTGGTCAATTTGGATGTAAATGCCATGACCAAAGCTGGGGCAAAGAGAATCCACCCCAAGATAATCAAGGAAGTTGCCCAGCCATACGCTTGACAACTGGCGGACAAGAGCTGAACTGCTGAGAATCCTAAAGAATTATCTGAAGTCCAATTAGATGAGACCAATTTATCAATCCCCCTCAGCACGATAAAGGAATCATTTCCTAATTTATTGGTGAAATTATTCACGCCCTAGATCTGGCTAATAACGCCGCCATTCACTCATTAAACACTATATTACAATACTCTGAGTATACATATATAGACATACAACTGAATTGAGTGAAAGTGAGGGTGATTGTCAACAGCAGAGCACCCATCAATATTCTCTTGACCAAGCTGGTAAAGAGGATGAAGATTTCTCTGGACTTGGAACATAAGAAGGAATACAGGACAGCTGAGTCAAACACCGCCATCTCTTGCGGAGCATATAGTGCGTTATCATTACAATTCAGGTCATTGGTGGTATCTGCGCCAGCAATATTTTTGGCCAACCAAAACTATGACATTCTGATTAGAATAAAGTTTCTATGAAAATATGGAGTTAAATGTAACATTGAGGATAAAACGTTGTTCATATTGGGTCAGAAGTTATCATTGCTATTTAGAAGGATGCTGAAGCTCCACTAAATCGGAGAAACAACTTCATCAATATAATATAAAATGTAAGCATTTTCCAAATTTGGTACCAATTAGTTGGTAAAAGCGATGCAAAATGCTGGCGAAAATCCTAGAGAACTGGGGAATTCCACTGAGGATCAAGAATGAGAGGACCATACTACCAGGATTGCAGATGATAGTCAACACAGGGTAGACATTGAGATACATGAGCTGTTGTATGGGGAGGTTGGAAGCCCCTGGAAGAAGTCCAGAGTAGAGCAGTGGGTGGCTCCTGGGATAATAATGCTGGGGCATGGAGAATTCGAGTTCCCCTGGAGAATTTAATTAAAAACTGATGAAGATCAAGAGGAAACAGATCATCGCATTTGTTCATCTGATCTTGATGGCTGAATTAAGAAGATTCCACAATTTTGGGACTCTCAATAAGATGAGATTACTAACCAAGGTAACCAAAAGCATCAAACTATTGGTTGATCGAGAGCAGCTTGCTGTTCTGTCAGAAGACCAGCAAGAGGAGGTGCACAAACTATTCAAAAAGTATTGGGAAGTGTTTGCTCAGGATGACCACAATTTAGGATGCGCACGAAATGTGATCCACAAGGTCAACACCAGGGGAAAAAATGCTGATCAGGATGAGACTGATATGACAATCTAAGGCTGCTAAAGTGGTAGTGGAGGATGAAATCAGCAAACTAGTGAAGCATGGGCTTCTAGTTCCGTCATCAAGTCCCTGGATGAGTCCAATTCTGATCGTGAAGGAAAAGGATGGCTCCAACTGGGTGGTGATTGAACATTGAAAGCTGAATAAAATTAAGAAAAGGAATCATATCCCCTACTGAGGATTGATGATGCACTAGATCGATTGGGAAAAGTGAAGTATTTCTATGCGATGGATCTGATCTCAGGATATTTAAAGATTGACTTGCCAAAGGAAGACCAGGAAAAATGTGCAATTATCACCGTGCAGGAACTATACCAACCGACGAGGATGCCCCAGGGTCTATGTAATGCGCCTGCAACGTTTCAGAGGGCCATGGACGTGATACTAAGCGAATTTAAGTTGTTGCATGTCCTGGTATACCTGGATAATATAAACGAGTTCAGTAGGACGTTTACTGATCATTTACACCACTTGGAAGAAGTATTAAAGCGAGTGTCCACAGCTAACATGAATATTAAGCCAAGGAAGTGCCACTTCTTTAAGAAAGAGTTAAAATATGGGATTCGTAATTAACTCCAGTGGAATGCAGCCACAAGCACAGAAGATAGAAGCCATAGAATGGATGGCTGTGCTGAAGAGTGTCCAAGACATCCAAGTGTTCCTTGGGATGGTTATATACTACAGAAGATTTATTTGGGACTTTGCCTGAATAGCAGAGCAATTATTCCATTATTTGAAGGATCCAAAAAGAAATTTATATGGAAACAAGAGTCCTAGGACTACTTTGATGAGTTAAGCCAGTATTTAATAGATTCTCTGATTCTGAAAGATCTGAATTTTAATCAGGAGTTTATTATTCAAACTGATGCTTTGTTGATGGCGATTGGCGCCATACTAAGCCAAGTAGACAAACTTGGGGATGAACATCCGGTGGCATATGTGAGCTGGACACTCTCAGCTGCTGAGAGGAACTACACCATGACTGAGCGGGAATGCCTTGTGGTCATTTATGCATGCAAGCAGTTTTGGGTGTTCATCCATGGAATGCACTTTAAAGTGGTGATGGACCACTCTTCGCTGCATTGGCTGCACAATTTAAGAGAGCCAGAATGACAACTGGCCTGATATAAACTTAAGCTCCAGGCTTATGATTATAAGATTGTCCACTGAGCGGGGGCTTCTCATCAGAATGTGGATGGCTTATTGTGGCTACCAATGGTCCAGATGGTATACCTGCAGGCGGATGAGCTATATACAGAGAATGGTCAACGCAAAAATTGGGGATGAGCCATGAGAAATCCAAGGTGCGCTTTGGAAAGCGATGGAAAACACTGAGACCATGGATGGACAAGGATTTAAGATGATAAATGGGAAGCAGTTATTATTCATGAAGCCATTGGAAAGAGCAGCTATCGTACAAGAAGCTCACAAGGTTGTCAGGCATGGAGGCCTGAGGAAAACAACCAATCATATTCGCCAGTACTATTACTGGAAATCTATCAACTATGATGTCATGGATTATCTAGCTTGTTGCATTGAGTGCCAGCTTCACAAACCACATAAGCATACTTTGGATACTGATTGGTCCGCCCTGGATTTGCCTGGCACATGGTGTCAATTGACGTGATGGGACAGCTGATGATGAGCACAGGGGGAGTCAAGTACATTATAGTTGCCATTGACCATCTGATGAGATGGGCCAAGATGAAGGCCATAACAAAAGTAGACGCTACAAGTACCGCAAAGTTCGTCCTGGATCAAGTAGTATACTGGCATGGATGTCCGCAGGTCCTTCTTAGTGATAATGGGACCAACTTCACATCACATGTGATCCTGAGATTGAATATGATAATGGGGATCAGAGGAGTCATGTCAGTACCCTACCAGCTGGAGATGAACGGATTGGTAGAACGGGTGAATGGAATGCTGGCCGTGATGCTGAGGAAGCTGGTTGCAGGAAGAATCTCCATGTGGGGGATGTACCTGAGTTCAGTGACATTTGCCTACAATATCAGTCATCATATGGCGATGGGAAAACGCCGTATGAGTTGTTGTATGGGAGAAAGGCTGCGTTGCCGCTGATTTTATACTTGGTGGTGAAACCTATGTCAGGGGTGAGTGCCTAACAGTACATGAACTGACTGATGAATATCCTGATTGATATGAAATCGCAAGCATTTGATACTATGATGAAGAAAAGGATACAAGCAAAATCAATGGATGATAAGAACTGACCAGCCTTAGCTGAATATCAAATAGGGGAAAGAGTTTACTATAATAATATGCATGGTTTCATAAAAAACAAACCAGATGCGTTATGGTCAGGTCTATTTGAAGTGATCTCCAAGATGGCAACTGATATCTACTCCATCAAGAATCTCTTGGATGGAAGAGTTGTGAATTGAGTCCACGCTAAGTATCTAAAGTGATAAATCGATAAAAAAATAAAAGAGTTCCCAAAGATGATGAACCATAAAGTCGGTCATGTCCTGATAATCAGGTCAAGTCCAAAAAAGGACCTCTGAACCATTCTAGATGGTTAAGTACGAAAAAAGGACCTCTGAACCATAGAAAACTGGCAGGTTTAAGTACCCAGGACCCAGTTTGGGGGAAAATAAAAAGATGGACTGCTGAACTGAAACAAGGTCAAGTCCCATGTTAAAAAAGAATAAAAATAAAAAATTGGTAAAATATATTGGAAAAAAGATTATAAACTGCATAGAGAAAAAACTGATATAATTTGTAATTTTTTTTGTCCTCAATACGGGGGTGATTCTGCCTATGTCGCCTCTTGGGGGAGAGATGATGGATTGCGGTAGGAATAACCAGCCTGTTAAAATTGATGTGAGATCAGATGCTAGCAAAGGCTAGACCTGCTTGAAACCATGTTCTTTGAGTGGACGCAGAGCCCTGCAAGAAGTGACTAGGAGAAGGGAAATTGAGATGTCATATGAAGCCAATTTGAAAAACCCCAAAGCAGGGAGGAAAGCAAAAGTATAAGAAGAGGCAATTGGCAAATAACCCTGATTAATCCTGATGTGGTATTGGAGCTGGAAGATTAGTCTTGAGCGCCTGATGATGAGTTTCATCAATAACACTGCACATATGGGCTGGCAGCAAACAAGGGATGCTAGATGGGATTGCCAAATCATGTCCCCTATCAACACCATCAGCGGAAGATACCAATGGGAAGCACCAGCGAAGAGATAGTCATTCAGGGAGCATATGGCATCCTGCAAGTAATGAATGTGGGCTTCTTGGAAGTTAAAGCTGAAGGAGTGATGAAATCTGGGCAGGCTGGAAGCTTCATGGATCAACTTTGAAGAACCTGGCCAGTAAAGTGAAGAGCATAAGTGACGGTATCCCAATCCAGGATGTTATAAAGATCAGAGGGATTCAGTGCTAGGGACAAAGCATCATTGACTTGGGCCCAGAGTTCAGCATAGGGGAGCTCAAAGTGATTACTGTTACTGATGGTGAGCTTGGTAGCCAGAACAGCAGGTTTGTAACTTTGTCCAAGTTGGAAGAGGAACTCAGGAAGCAGGTCTGACCTGGCAAGAAGCAAGCAATCAAGAGCAAATGGCATAATCTACAGAGCATCTACAACGATGGTCAGTGCTTCAGCAAAAAAGCCAAATCCAGGAGAGTTTTGAAATCCAACTCTGGAATTGATGGTAGAGGAAGAATTGGCTGAGAGTTGTTCAAAACAATAGCAAGCCTGGTTTTGGAGGTATTAGTTACCATTTCTGGTAATTCAATGGAAGGACTAGCCGCTTGCGCCAGAATAGGCATATGAGCCCTAAAAACCATAGAAGAGGTTCTGTCGAGCATCTTGACTCATCTGCTGGAAGAGATGGAGGTCTTGATCAGACAAACTATTAGGAAGCTGCTGGTATTGCGACTCAGAATTTATCATATGAGCTGGATGAGAGGGGGATGTTGGACTTATATGCTAGTTAATATTATGCACTCTACAATCCATTAAGCTCCAATTTTGGAGAAATTAATCTCAAAATTAATGGGTTGAGCTCTCCAAGAGAAGAATTAGGAATGACTTGAGCCAAGAGGTTATGAAAGAAATAAGTATTCTTAATTGAGCTGTGAAACAAACATCGACAGCAAAGTCTCCTGTCTAGGACGAGGAGAAAATCAAGAAATCAAGAACGCCAGACCAAGAATCCTGAATATGACAGCGGGTCATATACCCTGACGGGGGAAAACTGGATCTTGGGACTAATATCATCAAAAGTAAATCAAACAGCCCAGCATGACAGTAGATCATGGGGACCGCGCTCTGAGAAGGTGGTAGCAAGGAGGAAGAGGAAGAGCGCCACATACCAAAGGTCATCCTGAGCAGCGGTGAAGATTGACAAGTGTACTCCACTTGAACCAATGAAGTATTTGATTAAGTGTCCAAAGCGGTGTTCTCATGCCCAGTCCTTTTCTCGCTGAAAATCTAGGCAAGAGGGGGATGTGTTGGTGTTTTTGCCCATATTCCCAGCCTGCTAGATTACCAGGAATCACTAGGGGAAAATTTCCTAAGGCGAATTGAATTAGAAATCATTTGGCCTGAGTTTTGGAGTAACTACGTTCAGGGGAATTTGGGATATTCGCATGGTTGTTTCCATTGGGGATTGATATGGATGAATACTTAAATCTCATCAGGTGGATTTGCCGACAAAATAGGGGCATCTGATAGTGATTAACTATCAGGTGTACCAATTGGGATTTGTTGGGTTTCATCACCGACTGATTGGGAATGAATAAGCAAGTTGTGAGGCAAGTGATGCTGCCTGCAACTAGTAAATTGATTGGTTGGTGTGTGACCTGTCTTAATGGGTAATAAGTCTTATTACCTAGAAGGTTGCTAGCCAAAGTTGGTTGTTTCGCTTGGATCAAGAGGAAAACGTTAGGGACACGTTTTCCAATCTTTTCTGTTTTAGCTATTAAGGATGTCCAATGATGGAATCCTAGCCAGGATGGGGAAGACCATAGCTGCTGAGACGAGGATTGGTGATTCAATGGCAATGGCTGCTGTTTCATTGAAGAGGTGTGAACCAAGGGTTAGACGACTGAATCCCCACTATAAATTCCCTAGGAAACACTATAATAAAAAACAGTAATTTTGAGAACAGAGTTATATAGTTCCTAAGTTATCCATACAGTATATAGTTTAAAGAGTAAAATTTCATCAGCTTCCATTGTGCTATTCTTTCTCAAGGATATTATTGCTGTATGTGATAATTGGAAGACTCTTAGAGAAAATAGTAAAGATCTGAGAGGGGATTTAGAGAAGAAGGAGACAAAATCAGGGATTTTTGCGACTGTGTGTTGGACTGAAGAGACTAACACCAGGGAATCTCAGCAAAGATTGGGTTGGACAGAACAAGGTAATGAATCCCTACAATTATGACATCACAGGCATTTAATTGGGAATACTGGCTTAATGTTGGGCCAAAATATAAGAATTAATACTCAACTACGGATAGTAGTCATCATACTATTATCAAACGATAATCTATTATACTTTACAACATGACAAAGTGCACGAGGAAACCAAACCTGTGCAATAAAAAGATTACTAGGGTTGTTTACTGATAAGAAACCCAAAGAAGTAAATTTTTACACTTACGCTCAGCTTTTGAAAGCATTTTGTTAAAGTAAGACATGGAATGATCAACTCAATGCTCATCCAACTGAGCTAAGATAGCTCCAACAGCATAGCAAGAGGCATCTTTTAAACAACATGAAGGGTTTACTGTAGTCAGGATGGTGGAGTATTGGTCGTTTTTGTAACAGCGCCTTCAGAGTCCCAAAGGCGGCTTTTTGTTCAGCAACCCAATGAAAAGGGGTGTTCTTAATTAAGAGCCATACAAGGGGCTCAATGAGCTTCACAAATTTTGTTATAAATTAATGGTAATACCACAACATACTCAAGGATACCTGGAAGTCGCAAAGGGAATGTGAGCAGGTATCTTAGCTATAGTTTCAACTTTTTCTTAAGAGGTTGAATCACATCTTGGGAGATAGCATTCTCAAGGAAATCAACTTCCTCTGGAAAAATATACACTAGAGGGCTTTAATTTTATATTAGAATCCCCTGCAAGCGTTGAAATACCTCTTTAGATGTGCGAGGTGTTCATTGAAAGTCTTATAAAAAACTGTAATACCATCGAGGTAAATGATGACGCAGCTTAATTTTGGTTCTGCATGATATGATCCATTGCTCTCTGGAAAGTAGCAGGTGCATTGCACGGCCCTTGCGGTAGTTGGGTAGGTTGGGAGACCTTCACTGCAAATAAGAGCACATTTCTCTTTTAATTGTGGAGAAAGGTTCATTTGCCAATAACTGTTAGCCAGGTCCATGGCGGAGAAGTATTTAGACCCAGAGAGTTGGGCCAGAGCGTCATCAATACGAGGGATAGGATAGCTATGCTTCTTGGTGAGGCTGTTTAATTTGCAGTAGTCCATTACTACCTGATGACCTCCATTTTTCTTCTTTATTAGTAAAAGGGGGAGGACCAAGGGATTTGTGACCGCACCAGCAACCCAGCATCCAGCAGGTGTTTAAGCTCCGTCCAAATCTGTTGCTCCTCAACTTTTGATCTGTGATAGGGCTTGGAGCGAACAGGTTTAGCATCACCAACATCAATTATATGCATCCACCCCTTCATATGCCCATAGTCATTTTCAGATTTGGAGAAAACGTCACTGTAGGCCTCAAGTAAGGAATGGACTTTATCCAACTCCACTGGGGTTAGTTCACGGAGATGTATACAGAAGGTAGAGTACATATGGAGTGATCAGCAGTTAAGCCCATATCTGCCGTAGACCCAATACAGCGGACTTTCTTGATTCCTCACCGGGTAGCAGTAGGCCTCTTCCGATCTCCTGATGTTTTTTTATCACCATATCCTTCTTGGTAAGATTTCACAGCAAAAGATTCATAAATGATGATAGATGGGGTTTAACACGCCTGGAAAACTCTGGGCTCGAAAGGACTAACTCCATCAATGCTAATGAGGTGCAGTAGCAGTTGTGTGGAATTTTCATGGTAATCTTTGTGTCAACTACCTTTTGTTCCCAGCCTTAATGACCACCTCTTCAGAAGCATAGAAAGGGATGCCCTCAATGGCATCCAAGGAGGAAGGCAGCAGTTTTGTATGCCGTCCTGCCTTGGTGTAATGCAGGGATAGAGCAGAGGAGGGATACTCAACTGTGAAAAATAATCCTTTTTATTGAGCTCTTCATTAGTCAGAATCAGTGGAACCCCATAGTTAAGTAGGGTGAGATAGCCCTGCTTCAAATTAATAACACCCTCATATTTAAGCATAAATTGGGTTCCAATTAGTAGATCAATGGGTGTTATTAGTCAAAGGCACTGCTGGAGCTGACAAGAGAAGCTTCCCATACCGTATGGGCAGAGAATAGTAGGCTCCAATAGTGCAGGTGTTGTTTGGGCCCACTGTTCCAAACTTTTTGAGTGTAGTCAAGGTCAGGGGCCAGCTTAAACTTTCTTTACAAGCTTAGTTGACAAAACGTTCACCGGGGACCCAGTGTCAAGTATAATCTTAACCCTCACTCCATTGACAATGACCTCCACTTTGGTTAAGGTTCCACCTAAGGTGAGGGGAAGAGTGAGGACCTTTTTTAGATGAGAAGTGGAGGCAAGGCGTTTTTCAGTTTCAGGGTATTTCTCCTGGATAGTCTGCAGGGTAAGCACACTCTGGGTAGATTTGAGAAATGTGCCAATGAGCTGGTCAGCGTCATGGCAGTGTTAATAATCTCAAGACCCCTTATCACTTGCCAAAGTTAAGTGTGACAATGAATCTTATCCCAATTCACTCTCTCTGGGTTCAACAGATCAGGTACCTTCAATTCACCTCGGGCTCCTAAAACGTAATGACCAACATCTTCATCACTCCCTCAGACTCGTCATCAGAGGGATTATCAATGCAGGTTAGGGAGCCCATAAGAGGTGGGGTAGGTTTAGGACTTCCCTTATGGGATGATAGGTCCTGGGGTTGCTCCTCCACTTTATTAACTTTTGGGAGAGTGTTGAAATTATTACAGCCCGAGTTTCAACCTTTGAGATAGAGGGTTTTTGTTGCCTCAGGGAGACAGGTTTCAGGCTAGAGTCAACTGATTGAGAAGTTGAAGGGGATAGCACTATGAAGGTGGATGCTTTAACTTCAACAGCTATGAGGGCGTTTGGTGGCTGTGTGCTTCTGTGAAACAGGCGGTGTAGCTTGTGGAAACTGAGAAAGGGGTTTGGGATTAGGAGCCAGTTTTGTGACCACTTGGAAAAGCCTCTATGAAGAAGAAGATGAGCAAGGCAAAGGGGCTATGGCTTTCACCAGCTGCATCTCTTGAACTGAAGACAAAAGGGAGCACTGCCCCATCACCACTATTACCAACTTGTTTATTGTTATGGGAAGAAGAAACAGTGGGTGATGGCAGCTCCATAAGAGCCAGTTTCCAGAGGGAAACAGCCGTATTAGATGCTACATGGAGAGGCGTAGGATCTTGACTTATAGCTCCTTGAGTAGAGTCACACTCATAGATATCTGCAACTGCTAATAATGCCTCCTTGATATCACATACAGATTTAAACGTGCGCTTTACAGAAGAGAGATGCAACGCCAAAGAGGGATGAGATGCCAAGCCAGCCAAGATACCCAAAATTGCATCTTCAAGAGGGAACAGTTGTTTCAGCAACAATGGTTAAGCTTTATTATAGAAGCGCTTAACAAACAGGTGATTGATTCTCCCTCTTGCAATTTAAGGCACATAAAAGCCTGTTTTTGTCACTGCAAACTTTGCTTAGAACCAAATTTATCAAGCAGCGCTTGCTTAACCTCTGGCCAATTGCTGAGGTTGACCATGGTGGGGACCATTCTTCCTTGAGATATGCTGTTTAAGCAAGGAAGAATGTACTAAATTTTTTTGCCAGTCAGTTGCTCCTTCCATTGCAGATTCATAAACATAAAGGAAGTAGGCAATGCTGCCCTCAACAGGTATAAAATTGTCTCTCAGAGGGGGTTTTCTTATAACTAGTCATTGTAGTAAGTACTGCTCAAGCCTTTCTAAGGGAGAGACGAAGCAGTAGCTAGCTGGAGTTCAATGGAAGCTAGATGAGGGGTTTTCCCATCGTTTTTGTGGCGTACAGTTGGCCCCTTGTAGTGAGCACCACTTGCTGGATTTTGGCTTAAAATTGGCTTGCTGGTGCTTGCTGCCTGCATCCAACAATGTAAATTAGGTGATTTTCCGGCCATTGATAAGAAAATAATAATAAAAAATAGAAACTCTTAAAAAGTTTAAATTATAGTTTTCAATAGGGCGAACACATGGGGGTAAAAGAGAGTATCTCTTAATAAATCAATAAAGTTGTTTTAAACGTCAAGGCTTGACGCTCATACAGCTTGGGAATTTCCAAATTTGGTAATATGTGATTCTAATCTATTATACTCCAAAAACTCACTTCCTTTAGGCTGAACAATGAACTGAGGATTATTTTGGGGCAAGACATACCCATGGGGTAACAACTTAATATATCCTAGCTAATCCACTTTTTCTAAAAATATTGTACCTTAGGGACCCCAGCTACGCCTATAAAAGGGGGTAGTCCCTACATAAGTGCTTGAAGGGGACTAGATGTGGCTGGGAGTGAACCCTTTGATGGGTGCCCCATAATAGGCTGCGAGGTCAGAGGAATCTGATTTTCTGACTTGGTATTATTTGCCCAATTAAGATTTTTAATGTGTTGCCCTAATTTGTAGGGTTCCACTGAGAATCAGCCAAGGTTTTTTAACCACAAAAAGCGTTATTAAAAATGATATTTTAAGTATCACAGACTTGTAAATGTCTGACATTGCCTCTATTTGGCCAAGTTTTACCTGAAAAGTTCTTACTCAAAAGCCTAGGAGGCAAATGTCTGACAAGAACATATAAACTTTCACTTTATTACATATAAAACTTTTTAAATTACTATAAATGTTATAAAGCTGCCTTCAAGGTGCACATGAACCCCCTCCCATCCACCTATAGCCAAATTTTCTAAGCTCTACATGCTGTAGTTTTGGCTGAGCATTGCTTGCACACACACAAACACACACATACATACTTGCTTTTATTATTATAGATATAGATAAAATATAATATGTAATTTTATTGTTATTTTTGTTTTTATATTAATAAAAATATCCCAGAACTCACCACACAGAGGTGGCTTCACTTTGAGTTCATTTAGCTTCTACCCAGCTGCCCTGCCAAATATAGGAACACAATATGATTAATAAAACTAAAGGTTATCTTCACATGGCAGACTATTTAATCCTTGCATTTCTTTGAGCACTTTTGACTCTTGCATTTTGTGAAATTAGTTTTTCTCCATACGAGTTAATTTTTTGCTGGCTAATCTATGTTTTCATATCAATGAAATGAAAATTAGTTGTTAAAATTAAAAAGTCTGAAATACTTTTTGGGGGTTGAAAGGACTGAATTTGAAATATGCACTAATGAAGTATATAATAATCAATAAAAACACACTGGAAAGTATGGAATAATTGATAAAAAATACACTATAAAAGTATAAAAATTAATAAAAATCTTTTAATTTGGCTTTATATTAACCTGACGTATAAAATTTTGCTCACAAATACAAATAAGAGCTTATAGTGCTTTGGGTCCAGGTGTAAATTGTAAGTAACTAAGAACAAACAGTACTAAGTATGTCATGGTTAAATGACATAACTGAGGGGCAGATTGTAAGGACAAAGCTGGGCGTGAGGAGGTCAAGAAGATAAAGTTGGAAGGCCTGCATGACCTGAAGCATAGCCTGGACCAACGGTGGGTAGAGGCAAGATATGCCCAAGTTGGTCCTGGGGGTGCTCATGATGATTCAACGTGTGTTATATCTGCAGCGTTAAAATGCACTAGCTACATTGAAAATTATGACATTTTATTACAGTTAGTTGTATATTGGGGTTTTGAGACCTGTTCAATTTACAATATTGCTAAATCATAAAAATTCAGCTTTTTTCAACCACCTGAGTGAGAGCTTACTTAAGTTACAGCACGATAAAGGATGGAAAGTTAAAAAAATTTCAACTGAGTGCTTAACCTAGCCCAATTGGATGAGTCCCCCAATTGTTTATTGATGGTTTTTTACAACCAACCTTCTTTGTTGGTCATCTTGGTAATAGACCCCCGTTTATTTTATTATGTGCATTTTTTGGTGCTGTTTATTGACCTCCTAATGGTCTCAAAAAACAAATTTTGTGCAACTTTTGCCCTAGGTCCTTTAAGAACTGTTATCCTTTGCAGTGCCCTGTTTTCCCTTTTGTTAATGGGCTGTTAGTAGTTATAGGGTAAGGACTTCCCCAAATTTCTAGAAACTTGAACGTTATAGACACGCTTTTGACATTAAATGACCAACCCATATATTTACTTGTTGGAACTTATTCTGTGTGGGATTTTTTCTTGGTGGTTTTGGAGAGTGTTGGCTGTGCACCATAGTTCATGTGCTTTAAGCCATGGTGTTGTCATTCATTTTAGTGATGGGTCAGCTCAGCGTTTCTCTGTTGTTGTCCTCAGTGTTATTTTTTCTCTTCTTATAAATAACTTAGTTGTTTTGGATCATTTGAGGCCCTACTGCTCAGGCTTCAGATTTCTCTAAAGCTTCTGGCAGTTATATTAGAAGCTACCCTTGCTTGCCTTCTCTTGGCGTTGAGTTGCTGCATTGGCTTTTAACCCAGACTCCTGCCTAAGGTGCTTGTCATTTGGATAAATAAAACTGGGTTTGAGGAGGCTGTCAGGATTCCTACCCAAATTGGAGATTTGGATGTGATGACCAAAGGGAATTGATCCCAATCTGACCAAAAATCCCAAACATTTATTGGGGATAATAGCCGACGAAATTTAATGGCTTTTGATATTGGAAATAAACCATGGCATATGCGGTTGAATATTGATCCCTCAAAGCTTCCTTATCTTGGGGCTCAAACCCAATCCATGCGGTGAGAAAATCCTATCCAACCAAGATGACTAAGCCTGCTCCAGAATCCATGATTCTTAACAATTATAGATCTTAGCTTGGACCACTTGG
>JAKSZP010001825.1:0-66618 GCA_022478985.1 Massospora cicadina
TCAAGTGAACTAACTATATTTGGCTAGCGACCTGCTTAGGTAATGGGATTTATTACCCATTAAGGCAGGTCACGCACCAACTGATTGATTCGCTAGTTTCAGATGGCATCACTTGCCTTGCAAATTGCTATTCATTCCCAATCAGTCGGTGATGAAACCTGACTGATCCCAATTGGTACACCTGATAGTTAATCACTATCAGATGTCCCTATTTTGTCAGCAACTTCACCTGACAAGATCTTAAGTATTCATCTAGATTGATCTTCAATGGATACAACTAGGCGAACATCCCAAAATCCCGCAAAAATAGTTAATAAAACTTGTGCCAACTGATTCTCAACTCACTTTACCTTAGGAAAATATCCCATAGCGATTTCTGGTAATCTAGCAGGCTGGGAATATGGGCAAAAATCCCAACAATGATAAACACTAGTAGAAATCAAACAAACAGCACCACTTGGCTGTGCCCCAAAGGGGCGTTCATAACCAAGCTTTAGTCAGGACTAGATTTCACGGGTGCCTCAGTCTGGAGGGAACCTGGGCGGCCCAGCGGTGTCCCTGGAACTATTGTAATTTTTAGACAAATAAAATGGCTAACGTTATGTAAGACCTCCTCAAAGAAGTCCACACACAGGTTTTCCCAAGTCAACATAAGAAAAATATAAAACTAACAAGGGTTATTAAGGGAAGATGACCAACAAGAAAGGTTGGTCTTGGGCAAATATATTTAAACCAACTTGGGGAAATCATCAATTGGAAGAAGTGGTACTAAGCCCTGGTGCACCAATAAGTGCACGCTTCCATCTGACTGGGTAACATACTTTAGAATTGACTAAACTCAAGTGATAAATTGAAGTTGAGCCTGAACTGAGTTAGAAATTTTGTAATTTGAATGGGTTTTGAACCCCCATTCACCGATTAATTGAATCAAACTGTCATAATTTAGAAAGTAGCTCATCATTATATCACTATGGCCGCTATACATTGCTGGTCAGGATGCACTTCCTCTGAACCAACCTGGGCATACCTGGCCAGTACCCAGCGTTGATCCAATGTGTGCCTAAAGTCAGGAAGATCCTGAAGCTAAACCTTCTTGGCCTCTTGGCACCCAGCCTTATCCTGGCCATCGACCCCTTCAATCAAATCATGTAAAATTGAAATTATCCTCTCTTTTTTAATATGCTCCACCCCCCTCCAGGGGCATTCGTCACAGAAAAGTTTTTGTGAGCAGGGGCCAACTTCATGGCAGTGACAGCTTTCTTGGACTTAGAGCCCGATGCCTCAGGGAAACTCTTGTGGAATGCTTCAATTAAGTCTTGAACATGGACACAGTCCCACGCTGGAACCCAACTGTTCTCCGCTGCATCAAATACCTTCCAGGATACAAGATACTCAAGTATACTTCTTACCTGAAGGGAGGCTACTTTCTCCTCCACTTCCCACTCAGGCCCCATCCACGAGATAAGCCTCAGGAGTCTCTAATGGAACTCAAACAACGTGAGCTTGCTTTCATGGAATAATGAAAAGATTTATAATGAGGAGGTGAGATCCAACTGATATGAGTAGTGCTCACCTTTTTGACAATGCGGTAAGGCTCAATCCTCTTTGGTCCTATTTTTTGCATGGTTGCAGATTGGGATGTTTATAGCATCCAAAATCACGAGATCTCCTTCCTTGTACGCTGGTCCAACTTGTCTCTTACCATCAGCATTCTCCTTGTAAGCCTGTGTCAGCGTTGCAGCTCTTTGGACTGTTGCCAAGGTCCAAAGGTGGGCTCAAAGCTAAAATTTGCAAAAATGGTTGCACAAGGTTTTTAACCTCAGAACTTAACAAAATTTAAGTTCAGAGCCAAATACTGAACTTTTTCAAAAATAAAACTTCATACTTTATTCAAAAATAAAAAAGGAAATTAAGATGGGAGTGTAAAACGCAGTGATTTGGCTGAGGATAAAGGACCAGGAATTTGGGCTGCTAGGGACCTAGCACCCTCGACCATTGCTTAGTGGTGATTGCAATCACTAGCCACAGTTCTAGTATCAGTGGTCTTACAGGTCATTCAATCTTTAATTTATTCATTACTTCATCACGTAAAACAAGCGATCTGGCGGGAAAAGCCAAATGTGCGTCTTTGTAACACTTTTAGACTAGGTGCAAGAATTTTGTGATCCGTTGAAGCTGATTAGAGATAATCCAAATGGTCTCCAACACCAAACCTTTGTGATGGGGGCGCTCATTGGCCAAACTCTTGACAACGAGAGCCAAGTGTAACACCCATAACAATAAGGGGTAGATGAAGGCTCACAATTGGATCAGAGATGATTGCAGGTTTTTTGCAAAAAAAGGTCCTGCAATGGATGCATTTCCATCAGCAATTGTTCACCTGACAGGATGTAGTGCATTGTGGACCAATATTTTTTGAACATGACGCATTCATAATATTGGTGAGCGATATCTGCTTCTGGTTCAATGCATACAGGGCACTCCTT
Source organism: Massospora cicadina (assembly GCA_022478985.1). Classification (NCBI taxonomy): domain Eukaryota; kingdom Fungi; phylum Entomophthoromycota; class Entomophthoromycetes; order Entomophthorales; family Entomophthoraceae; genus Massospora; species Massospora cicadina. The sequence goes on from JAKSZP010001825.1 coordinate 2,487, forward strand.
GTGTGGGTAATCCGGTCTGCTGTTTTTACCAGACTTAAACATGTGGTGGAGGATCCACCAGGTTACCAAGAGTTTCTTGGCTGTTACCAGTTAGGAGTTCATGCCTGAGAATAACTTCTTCATCAGGTAGTTGGTGTTGTGCCTTCAGTTTCCCAGTCATTAAAGAATTGTGATCAAGCGAGTGAGTTGCACCCAAGTTTCAGTAGCAGATCCCCATATTTGATCTGGGTTAATTTGTAGCTGTATTTGATTAACTTGGCAGCGTATTCATGGACAATTCTATTTTGTTCTTCCCAATTTTGTCACAGAAATCATTGCATAATTAGGGGCCTCGACATCCTTGTGGATTTGGTCAGCATCCTGATCTGTTAGTTTGAATGACCAGCTGCAAAGGCACACTGCCCAATTGCACAGTCACCAATAATGTGAGGTGCCTTTTTAGTAGGGTATTCATGGTGGCTCGCCATCCATTTGCATAGTGAGCTGGGTGAGATCAGCTCCTGAAGACCCTGAGCTCTAGCCCAGTTCACTCTCCAAGCTAGGGTCAGGCAGTGCATGTGCGCTTGTGTCAGTTTAAGGAATGACTTTTTTATATCTGCCAATCATGGGATTCAAAATCCAGAAGTCCCATGCCTCCTTTAGACTTTGGTTTGGACAGAGTTTCTAGTGTTATCAGTGCCACTTTTGCCTTGAACCATAAGAAGGTCTGGAGCAATCTCCTGATTTTTTTATCTAGGTTTGGGCTCATTGGCAGCACATGAGCAACATACCACAATTTTGAGAAGATCAATATGTTGATTGCCAGCACTTTCTCCTTGAGGCATAATCTGGCATTTTTCAGCATGCCATTTGGACCAATAGACTTGATAAGACCTCTTGCTCCATTTCCAGTACTGCTGGCCTCTTATCATTAAATAGTATCCTAAGGTATCAGATCGTCTGGGAGCTCATGATTGGTGTTGTGTCAATCAGTGGGCTGAAGTTTGGGATGCTGATCCTCATTACAGAGGTTTTCGCCAAGTTTATCTTCGCATTCAACGCTAACTGGTATAAATTCAGTAGCTCCTCTGCGCCTTATAGGTCGGTTGGTGAGCTAATAACTACCAACATATTGCAGGCAAAGGCCAGCATTATTAGCAGAATTTGGTTGGAGTGAACTAGGCCCCAGAGTCTCATGCCCGCCGCTGCCAATAAGATGTTAGCTGCAAAATTGAACAAAATTGGTGACATAGGATCGCCTTGTTGGAGACCCTGCCCAACTAGTATGTCGTTGGTTATGCCATCTGCAATGATCGCCTTGGTTACCAGGCCCGAGTAAAGTGTTGTTATCCGTGACCTAAAGGTTTTGGGGATACTGACTTCTTTCAACGCCTCATGTAGGAATGACCAAGCTACCCAGTCATAGGCCTTTTCCAGTCAAGGAACATGATATATCCCTGCTCAGTTCCCCACACATCTTGGAGTATGTTTTAGACCGCACCAATGATGTCCCAAATACTCCAGCCCTTGATGAACCCGTTTTGGGCCTTATGGAGCATGTGAAGTGCCGTTTCTCTCAGCTGATTCAATAATATGCGCGCCAGCAGCTTGTAATTGGCGTTGGATAGTGTGATTAGGCGCCAGTTCCATAGTTGGCGTCAGGGTCCCTTTTTGTACAAGAGTACAATTCTGGTCTCCTGACTTTCCAGGATTTTCTGTCTTTTTCACAAACAGTGAATAAATAAGGGCTTTAGTTCTGGCATGATGTGGTCATGGAATGCACTGTACACCTCCACACACATGTTGTCAGTTCCTGGTGCCTTCATTATTGGCAACTCTTTTATCAACCACTTAACTTCATTGATCAAATTTTTTGGAAGATAGGTTAATGACAACTTCTGGCTTATAGCCCCCAAGAGCTGTCTTGGCCAGGTCAATTAGGGCATCCATTGCTGATTAACTTGTTACTCGTTGGCAGAATAATTTGCTGTAGAAGTGTTTGATCTCGCACTTGATTGCTTCTGGGTCCATTGATACTTCCCCTTCCACCATCTCTACTTCCTGTATCCTAGCCTTGGTTTGTATTTCCTTGAGGTGCGCCAGGCCCTCTTTGGTCATCATCCCCCCTAAGCTCTGATATTGGTAGGTAGAGTTGGTCCATCTCTCCAAATCCTGTTTCACCATTATGGCCCAATACCTTTTGTGCATTGTTTGGGACTTGCTCCACCATCCTTTGCTGTCCTACCTATTGATCTTCAACCTCTCTAGTGTAGTTTGCAGCTGTTTTGTGGTAGCAGTTCGCTTGTAGGTTGTCACTTTTTTAACTTCATGCTATCATGTTTCATCTTCTCTTTGATCCTGATCCATTGTTCCAGAGGGTCTATCTCTGGGTGGTGATCAAGATATGTGACCAGTCAATTTAGTCCAGCTTCAATTGTTTGGCGCCATTTCCCATCCCTCAACATGGCTGGTGCCAGTTGCTATTTGCAGTTCTTTAGGGGTTCTTCCAGATTGATATCCATATGGACAATCATGTGGTCACTTTCAGCATCTATATTAAATTTGCTGTTGGACGTCAGCAGCCTGAGGTTGGATGACACCGGTATATAATCCAGGCGTGAACCAGCCATTGGGTTTCCGGTGGAGTCATATGTCCATCATGTTAGGTTAGCCAGGTCATCATCCTCCTTGTCAATTGTGAGGCACAACCCTGATTTGACTAGGTATTCTAGCATCTCATTGGCCTTTCAGGTGGGACTTCTGCTTGTCATGAACATATCCCAACTATCATTTGTCCAACAGTTTAGGTCTCATGCTATAATCATTGTCACTTCAGCTGGTACTTCTAATAAAAATTCCCAAAATATATGGTTTTTTCAGGGCTTTGGCAGAGCGTAGACTGCCACCACTCAAAGGCTCTTGCTAGTTTCCCTAGCATAGTGGTTGCTATCAGGATCCTTCTGGCATGAGTTTTCTCCCCAAATTCCAATGTATGTTCTTGTTCAATGCGACGTCTGCCACATGATCCATCCAGAGTGCCTGATAGCCTATTTGGTGGGACTACGGGTGATTCTTCATGTCATGGATCAAGCTTGCCACCATTTCCTTTTGGCAACCTACTTGTATTTCTGATATTAAAATTATATCTATATTATTGTTTGTTTTGTTTTGGTGTAACTTCCGCCCTCTTGTTTATATGATCGCCATCCCACAAGCATTTGTGGTTGCAATCCTCATTTTTGGCTGCCCAACCATGGGTATGATGATTAATGTTTTCGAGGTTGTGAATTAAGTTGCAGATGGAGGTTTTCTTATTGGTGGTTGTTGTTGCTGAGGGTGGGCAGGGGGCATTGTTCAACCTTTGGGGTCAGTTTGACGTAACTGAGATCGTCTTACCAGGCATACTATGCACCGAGAATTCAGTTGCCATCCCCATCTCCCTATTGATGGACAGCGGGGATGGTTTGATTACCAGCTCTTGGTGCTCCATAGTCCCTACTTTGGAGCGGCAGTTCCACCTCATCTGTTGATTAGGTCCCACCCCTTCATTCAATTTTTTGGCAGATCTGGTCTTTCTGGTTGGAGCCCAATTAGTCAATTTTGCCCATCACATCAGTTTCCTTTTTTGGTTGCCAGTCTCATCAGGTTTGTTTGCTGACAATTTCCAAGTTGACTTGGAATTTGCTTTCAACTTGTCAGGCTTAGGTTCCAATTTATTGGCGTCTTGTGCTGCCCGTCCCTTCTTGGGGGATTTTTGTGGGTTTGCCTTCTGCCATCTTTCTTCCTCACGGATCATCCATTCCACTTGGAATGGGTGTGGCGCCATCTTTTTGGGGCTCATTCCTACATCCATTCTGTATGATTCAGGGTTTGGGTTGATGAAGTGCTCATCATCCACTTTGGGTCGCTTGGCTGCTTCTTGTTCCCATGCTTCCCTATGGGTGAGGTCCAACCCTTACTGTTGGTGTTTCATGTCCACGACCTCTGTTAGGTTCTTTGGGATCCATTATTTGGCTTTTATGTTGAAGGAATCTTATGTTCCAACCTTCGTGATCCCTCCGATGGGGTCATATTCATACTCTCAAAGGTTCTTTCCTTTGCAATGGTGGCATTGGGCCATTGTATGGCCAGTTTGGTAACAGAACCAACATGCTTTCTTCATTTCTTCCTGCTCTACGTACACAACTCTTCCTAGGCCAAGCAGGAAGATGAATCAAGGTAAGGCGATTTTATTTGGCTTCATCCACGGGGTCAGTTCATATAGAGCTTCAACTGTTTGGGGATGAAGGCACATTGTGATGTAATCACTGCCAGCTTGTTGAAATTTTTATACTTCCCCATAGTACAATGGTCCAGACTAGATCGCTTTGTACACCCATTCCCTCACCCAATTGGTTTAGAGGCTTTGGAATTTCACTCACCATGCAGTTTGTTAAGCATGTCTAGTCAGTTCTTTTTGCAGTAGACTCCCTTATACTTGATTCTGATCTTGATGAGATTTTTATGATCTAATTCGCCTGGGATTGCAATATCTATATAGCTCCATTTGGGCACCCAGTGGTGATCAAAATCCCCTCCTTATAGCACCTTGTCAAGCTCCTGATAAATCGCCAATATCAGGTCAGACCACTCATCCTCCTCCACCAGCTGCAGGTGGATTCAGATTGCATCCTTTAGATATGACTTGGGTGCTTGGCGGGCTGTGAAGCCTCTACCGATTAGTTGGCGGTTTATTTAATATGGCTTCTGGCCCCATTCCATGTGTTGTCGTTGGTATGGGCTGTTGCGGCGCTGTAAGTTTTTGATTTCATGCTAGGCTTTTGTACTTTGGCGGGGGTTTTACCCTTCATTATCCAGCTTACCGACTCATCAAGGCTAAATCCCTAATTAAGGATTTCTTCTATCAGGCATATGCTGATACCGCAGAGATTAATGCTCCTAGCCATTTGTGCTCCAATTTAAAGGCTTTGTCACTCAAGGGCATCCTTTGTTGAAAATCTCAGTCAGTACCATTTGAGGGCAGATTTAAGACTGCACGTTGGGTGCAGGTATTTCTGGGATGGCCTCCAGTGTAATTGGACTAAACTGGCAACAGTCCATTACCATAACGCTGTTCCACCTGCCATCTGTGAATATTTGTGCCATTGTGGCTGGAACTCCCACCTCACACCAATGAAAGGCTTTGGAAGGGGCTAAACCTTTGGCAGCATATGGTGCAGCTACTGTCAGTTCCTAGAAGAATTGCTTTCAATCCTGGATGGCTTCAATTTGGATCCCCACTTTGAGCCATTCTTGGCCTAGGTCTGGGGTCATGACCCCTTTCATTGCTGATGCCGCCTATGGTGAAATCTTGTATTCCATCCACAGTTGGGCCAACTCTGGGGTGAACCCCGCTGCATCCCATTCTTTGGCTTTGGCTAGTGTGGCGGCATTGCGCCAGAGTTCCCATTTCTTGATGGGGAAAAGTCAGCCATGGAGGGTTTTATGGATGGGTTTTGTGACTCCCAGATCTGCCCATTTGTAAACTTGGTCGATACTGGCTCCCATGCAGAACCAGTATTTCGTTTCCTGCGGTGTGAATCCATTGGTGAACCAGTTAATAGCTTCTTCCAGTGACCAATCCTGGAAGGGTCCCCACTCCACCGCCTTCTCCTTCATCCAGCCCGCCTTCATTAAGTCAGATGCAGTGGCTGGAGAGATTTGAGTATATGACCAGTGTAGAGCCTCGGTGGCCTTGAACACAGCCACAATCCATGGCAATGCCTCCTCTGAGGAGAAAGAAATGATGTTATACCATTCCAGTGAGGTGTTGACTGGAATGGTATGTTGGGCCCATTTGAGGGAGGCCAAAATGTTTGGGAAACATTTTTTGTAGTCAGATAATTCCGTTGGGGTGAGGCTTGAGCTCATGACGGCTTGGGAAAATCTCGCTGATCTTCTGGCCTTATTGTATTCCATCACATTAAGGAGGTCAATACCAGATTCCATTCAAGCCTTTGCGTCTGCCAGTTTTAAATATTCTTAAACTGCGGCTTTAATCACTTTATGCTCCAGTGGGAGTTTCATCCATTCAAGGGCGTCTTCAGTTCGGATTTGTGACGCCTTGAAGAGCATCACCTCTTAAGCAAGATTTGGGTGTTAAGCCATCTTTTGGCTGCCCCAGAAGAAAACTTGTGTTCATACCAAATGGCCGCATTGGCCAGCGTAATGCTTTTGGAGATCCATTGTGTTGCCATTGAATATGGGAACTGTAGGGTCTCCCATTGCTTGATTTCACATAAAGACACTCTGTGGCGGGCTAACATGTCCTTCTGGATGGGGGTGTACTTCACTGGGGGCTCTGGTCATTGATTTGACTACTGTTGGGGTTTCGGCTCCTTTCAGTAGTATGTTGACTTTTTTTGATAAACCTTTATGGGTGTCCAATCCTTTGGATTCAATGACCAATGCTCCTTCATCCCCAATGGGGATAATCCCTGACAGTTCACTCTGATTCGCTGATTAATTCTAGGCTGATTTTGCCCCCACTGTCAACTTGGATTTGTTGGTGATTGCGCCTGATGGTTCATCAGGGATTATGCCTGGAAGTTTGCTCTGATTCATCAATCAATTCTAGCTTATTCTGCCCCGTTGTCAACTTGGATTTGTCAGGAATTGCACCCAATGGTTCATTTGGTATTCTGTCCAACAATTTGCTCAGTTTGCCCGTTTGATTGTGGTCTGGGACCATTCTCCCACCTGACTAGTCATTGTCAGTACTGGTCTCTGACATTCTTTTTGGGAGATTGTTTTGAGCATCATCTGATATTTTCTCCATCTCATTTGCGAACATTTTTAATTGTTGCCCAGATGAATTGGGCCCTTGACTTCCACTGGTCAAATCTTATTCAGTATCTGATCTGACCAAAACTTTGTCAGGATTTTTTAAAAATTTCCCCTGAAAGGCACCAATACCCTCACCTTTTTGAAATTTGGTGGGAAATATCCTCAATGCTGTTGTTATTAGCGTTTCTTTGCACTCCCCAAGGTCAGCGTCAATTATCTGGTTTTTGGCAGAAACCAATTCTGGGGAGTCGGTTGCATTTGACGCACTTCTCAGTGGTTTTATGATTTTTGGTAGAGATTGATCGTTTTTTGGTCGTTTGTATCACCAATTTGTTATATGGCCTTTGTCAGTGGGAAGTCATCTAAACAGTGCATCTATCTTAGCATACTTCATAGTTAAGGTCATATTTGACACAAGCAGCCATCCGTTTTGTGCTTTGCACAGATGGGTGGAAGAACTACTTACGCTAAAAGTTATGGCTGTGGTGTACTGCTCTATAGATGCAGTATTCCACAGACAGGCGAATGTTCTCTCTGGACTTGTACTAATCACTTTTAAACTATAAAAGTGAGATTCTCATGCTCTGCCGATTAAGCTAGCCAGGAACCAAACACTGAGCTGATTATTCCAGAGGAGGTTGAAAGAAAATGAAAGAGTGTATTGAGTACTGAATACTTTATTAGATTAAAATGTATCAATATTTATAGGGTGTGTAGGGACACGGTGCCTCAAGAACTTTATGGCCTCATCCATTCAGGATCTTTAATGGCCTTCCAGATTGACCGCCTGTTTGGCACCCTCATTGTACTTCGTCACCCCCATGACTGAAATAGTGAAAACCCCACACATGTGACTCAGGAAGTGAGTATGAGACTCCTGTAGAAATCTACATTGATCCTGAACGCATATGGATTTCTGAATGAGTTTTGGACTGGTGCCATTAAGATAAGGCTCCATTTGAATAGGCTCAAGAGTAAAAAACTGTAGCTCGATTTGGAAGTGGGAACTTCTATTTGTTTTCATTAAAAACATATAGCCTACATGGCCGCATCAAAATTTATGCTCAACCCCTAGTGTACTTTCTTGATAATATTTACAAAGTCCACCACTGCTTGCATCTTGGATCCACAACTAGGCTCCATGTTGAAGGTGGGATTAAAGCCATAGTTGGTGAAGAAAAGAGAACAATTGATTGATGCATGTTGGGCATTATTATAAATGAATTGGGCCTTGGGGAGATGGAAAACCCAATCTGAATATCTTTGGAATTGTAACACCGCAAGAACTGTTTAAGGAACTGGTTTACTCATTCAGTCTGTCCATCTGATTGGGAGTGATAGGCATTTGAATGACAGGGACGGATTTGCAGAGTTTTACATAACACTTCCCAAAAGATGGAGGTAAACTGGGAGCCACGATTGCATACTATTTATTGGGGTACCCTGTGAAGAGCAAACACATGAGTGACAAAGAGCCTAGCCATCTCTGCTGCAGTAACTGTGGTCCTGCAAAGGATAAAGTGGGTGAACTTTGTAAACCGGTCCACCACCACCATGATAGCATCATAATCATCAGATACAGGAAAATTTTACAATAAAATCTACCAATAGAGATGTCCAAGGCCCTTCATTCTTTTGAAATGGTACCAAAACCCTGCTAGTGGCTTGCAATTTGGTTTCATTTGGTTGCAGACCAGGCAATCTTTAAAATACCTGCCCACCTGTGCAACTAACCCCTTCCAATTGTAAGTACGGTGAATTAGCTCTAGAGTCTTTGCCTTACCAGGATAACCAAAGGTGCATCCGTCATGATGGTCATAGATGATTTCCAGGCAAAGAGGTCCGGTGAGAACCTATAAGATCCCCTGAAACCACACCATCTCATCCTTCACGTGATAATCCCTGGTAATATCCTCCTAATTCAATGCACTTTTAGAAAGGACCATAGAATATTTATCCAACAAAGGCTGGGAAAGGACTACCTTTATGAACATATCATATTCCTCCTCATTTTCCAGTAAAGCAAGAACTGGCCCATTGACTGAGGGAGAGGGAATTTGAAACATAATCTTACACGGCAGAATCATCAAGTGGGTATTAAACACCCTTATCACCTTAGGATCAAGAGCTAATGCAGGTTTGTGGCTCAAAGCATCTGCCAATCCATTCTCCTTGTCTTTAGTAAACTCGTAAAAAACAAATTTGGGCAAGGGTCTCATGTCAGCGGTTCTGCCTTGGGGTTAAGATATGAGGTGCGCGGTAGCACAACAAGGCACGGTGGTCTATACATATGCAGAAGGGTAGCGATGAGCCATTTAAGTGATAACGCCAAAGAGTCAGCGCCTCTACTAATGCTAGTAACTCTTTATCATATATAGCGTAATTTAACTCTGATATAGACATCTTCTTTTAAAAATATCCCACTGGATGCTTTATTCCATCTTTACCTACTTGTAATAAAGCTGGCGCTATGTTGAATTTGGATGCATCAGAAGCAACAATGAACTCTTTATTGGGGTCAACATGGTAAAGAATTGACGTGGACAGCAAAGTGCACTTTTCTACTTGGAAGGCATCATGAAAAGTTGAGGACCACTGGAGCACTTTTTCCCCACTCGCCTTAAAAAAAGGTGCTGTTACTTCAGAAAAAGTCAGTTTGAATTTCTTATGGAACGTACATGTCCCCAAAAAACTCCTTAATTCATTAACCAAAGTTGGAGTGGGCCACTCACAAATTGCCTACTACTTGTCTGGAGTTAACATGTGCCCTCAGTCAAACATGACAATGCCCAGGAAGATGACCTGAGACTTGAATTCATATTTACTTATTTTTGATGTAAATTCAGCTGCCCTCAAACGCTCCACCTGCCAAAGGTGTACTGCATGGGACTCATTGTCAGGAGAAAATACTAAAATATCAACCATGAAGGCAACCGCGCATACCCCCAGCAGGTCCCCCAAAAGCTGCATCTATATGGCGTTGAAAGATAGCTGAGGCATTTTTAAGCTTAAAGGGCATAAACCAAAATTTAAAAATTTCTTTACTGTTATGGAATGCGGTCAGCCACTCCTGGCCCTTCTTGATACAGATATGATTGAACGCGTTTAAACAAATCAGCTTGAGAAGACTCATTCCTTCTCCACATAGCGTGCAATCTGTGAGTCCAGTGGGATGGGATGCAAGTTTGGTACTGTAACATTGTTGAAATTCCCATAATATATACATGAGCATAAGGTACAATCGGCTTTTTCCACAAAGAGAAGCGGGGAACATATAGAGGAGGTTAGCTGAAAATTGCGCCTTTGGCTAACTGCTCCTTAACCCACACATTTAAGGCCACTTCCTCCTGTACAGTCAAAGGATAAATTGGGGAAGATATATGCACCAGATCAATGGTGAGCTTGAACTTGCAATCAAATTCTAAATGATGTGTGCGTGGGTATTGGGCCAGTGGGCAAATCGCCCTGAAAGTTTTCTTCAGACAAAGGGACAACTAACTTGTGACCATTCTTCAAATTTAAAGACAAGGTATTATCTTTCAAGTTGGTTCTGACGTAAAACTTTTCCTCCACTCTACACCCAAAATGACGGGGTACAAGAGATTTTTGATTGCTTGGAAGCGTCAGACAAATGATATTTGTCAACTTAATAATCCACTAACCCGCTAATTCTCAGCGTGGGAATACCTTGGAAGCCCCTCCTCTAACCATACCACCTGGCAAGTAACTCAACTCAAGTAGTTGGTTAAGTTTGGTTCAATAAAATTCTCAGAGGCTCTTGTATCCACCAAAATAGTCATGCTGATTTTCCCTAAAGGATATTAAAGGATATCAGTCAATAAAACTATCTCAAATGTTCTTTATTTATAGCAGACAACACCAACACATATTCACAAAAGATCTTCTTCAGGCATTAGAATACCTTCAGGGTACGTTTCTGCATCATAGAATGGAGAGGGATAGTTGGCCACTCTTACTACTGAGTTTCATGATTAAAATGATCTGATAGTAGGCACCAACCCCAAGGATAAGGCTGGGCGGCAGGAGGTCCAGAAGGTGAAACTTCAGGCCCTTCCCGACCTCAAGAACACCTTGGACCAACTCTGGGTACAAGCCAACTATGTCCAGGTTGGTACTAGTGCGGTGCAAAACGCCCAGCCCCCTGTATCATCTCAGGCGTTAAAACGGATGAGCTACATTTTTAACAATGATGGTAATATTCGGTTGACTGGGGAACAGGGGTTCAAAATTCGTTCCATTTTCTAAAATCATGCGCTTGGGTAGGTTACAACTTCAATAAATCACTCAGGTGAGGTCAGTCTCAAAGTATGCTACCCTTTTGGATGGAAGCGTGCGCCTATTGGTGCACCAAAGCTTGGGACAAATTCCGTTGACCCAGATTTTTCTGAGGTTGTTTAATTATGTTCACTTGAGACCAACTTTTCTAGTTGGTCATCCTCCCTAATAAACCCCAATAGTCGTTTTATGTTTTTCCATATGTTGACCTGGACGCACCTGTGTGCAGTCATCTTTGAGGAAGTCTCCAACAAAGTTGGCTACTACATTTTATCACAGTTAACTAAAGTTTTTGGTGCACCGTTAGGCCACCTTGGTCCCCTCCAGGTTGAGGCACCCAAGCCGCCAGGCACCAATCTACATTTGGCTATGTACCCCCTTTGGGGTCCACCCAAGTTTTGTTGTTTCTTACCTATCTCATACTGTATACCGCGTTGTACACCCTTGCCTTGGGTTCCTTCTGCCCCAGCACCATATGCGGTGCCCTGTTTCCCATTTTATTAATGGCTAGTTCCCTGGCGATGTGAGTTTGCATCCTGAACCACCTCTCAGGTAATGAGAGAGTTACAGGTACTCTCTTGACGTTAGTTGACCAACATTTTTATTTCACGTGCATCAGAATTATCCAGATGGGACTTTCTTTATGTGTAAACTGGGTGCTCTGGCATATGTCACTGCCACAATGGTGCTCACCACAGTTGATTAATTTGGTTTTGTATTAGTGCATATCAGCGTTATTCTTGCAACTACCAACTTGGAAGTGCCTATCTTTCCTTCTCATATCTGGTGGTCTTGGACTTTTTGTGATCCAGTTGTCATAATTCCCCACTTTTCTCCCAAGATTTACCTGAAAATTCAACAGTTTTTGGCTTCCCTCGTGCCAAAAGCTTCTTTGAATGATAACAAATTTCTGGTTCTTGTCCGCTTTCACAGGGAGTGAATTTGTTATATCAGCTGTCTCCAGATGTGGAAGACTGGGTTTTTGTGGTGTTCTGCTCACATCTGCTTTTGTGGTGATCAGTGAGGGTTTGGAGCATGTCTTGGAGCAATGTCATCCTAAATGAGCGTCCATCCATCCCTTCTACGAGTTCTTTTATCTGTGTCAAGCTGGTTGTCTGGTGAAAGTATATTTTAATGAATTTTGTGAGAAAGCCCAGGCCCTACCTTTATTTGATGTTGTTAAAACGTCAATGCTCTGATCTACCTTGGACCTCTCTGTAAGAAACTCCTCAATTTGGCAGTCGCCCCCTTCCAACTTTGATCATATGATTGAAGCTCTTTGAGGTAGTTTCCCCACCCCAACCCAGAAGGGGCCAGGTAATTTGGCCGTCATGGTTTCACCCAGGTTGGCTTCTATAAATATGGGTCATAAAAAGGCATGCGCATCTCTCAAAATGAAGGGATCTTATTTTTATAACCCTTTGAGTTCTGCCAAATTCAAAGATGAACAGGTGTCTAGCCCCAAGTCTAGTTTAGATGTTTCAGATAATTCTGCCATGATGATGTCACATGTGGTCGCTCCTATGAAAAGCTGTGTCCAAGACTAGTGGTATTCCCTTGAAGCGTGAAGAGCTCCACACTATCCTCTCCCATTTCAGCGGAAGTCAAGGGTCCATGAGCGTCTAGACCCAAACTTAACCAAAATGGATCAATTATAACGGGTTTTCTTTGCACTGCGTTTCTGCGGTGCAAGCCAAAGCATCTAATAAGGGCTTGGGGATGATGGCCTTGGATAACGAAGCACACCGGACCCTCATAGCAGGTATGGGGTCGCTGGATCCTGTAAACGCGTTTTATAACGTGAATGTTATATCACAAAACAAGCCATTTATTAGGTTTTACAGCTTGGACGAGGACCCTATTCAGTATATCAAATTACCCCTGAGAACCCTAATTTGACCTCTATCATGATCCGCAGCTTTCAGGAGGTGGAAAAAGAACTTAATTCAAATATGATACGGTGTATGCACCTGCAGAAGATATGGTGGGATATGTGGCCTTGGTAGTAAGAGTGGCCAACTATCCCTCTCCATTTTATAACTCAAAGACATCTCTAAAGGCTTGTTTAAGCCTTAGGAGAATTTTTGGGTGAGGTGTTGGCGTTTTATGCTTTAAATAAAGCCCATTCTGGGTACTTTTCGTTGACCGCTACCCTTTCATCCCCTTTGGGGAAAATTAACACAACTATTTTGGTGGATACAGTAGCCTCTGAAAATTTTATTAACCAAGACCTTGCCGACTACTTTGAGCTGAGTTACTTACCAGGTGGTATGGTTAGAGGAGAAACTTCTCAAGGTATTCCCACGCTGAAGATCATGGTGTCAGTGGACTACCAAGTGGGCACCTATCATTTTTCTGACCACTTCCAAGCTATCAAAATCTTCTTGTACCCCTTCATTTTGGGTGTAGAGTGATATAGAAAGTTTGACGTCATGACTAACTTGAAAAAAACACTTTATCCTTGTCTTTGATAAATGGTCACAAGTTGGTTGTTCTTTTAGCTGAAGCCAACTTTCAGGGCCATTTGCCCCACTGGTCCAATATTCACACTTTCAGCCTTGCCTCATTGCTAAAGCCCACTGTGGAGGTTCCCCTATCTTCCTGTTTGGATGAGATGGAATCTTCGTTTGATGCAGCGTCAGTGAATTCACTACCAGATCATTCAGAGTTTGATTCTGAGTTCAATCTCACTTTGGATCTGGTGCGTATATCTTCCCCGATTTTATTCATTGACTGTACGGGAGGAAGCGGCCTTAGATGAGTGGGTTAAGGAACAGTTAGCCAAAGGTGCTAGTTTTTTAGCGAACCTCCCCTGTGTGCACCCACTTCTCTTTGGCGAGAAGGCAGACGGTACCTTACGCCCATGCATAGATTATGGGAATTTCAACAATGTCACAGTACCAGACTTACATCCCATCCCCTTGGACTCACAGATTGCACGCTATGTGGAGAAGGTACAAGTTTTCTCCAAGCTATATTGTTTAAATGCGTTTAATCAGATCTGTATCAAGAAGGGCCAGGATTGGCTAACTGCATTCCAAACCAGAAAATGAATCTTCCAATTTCAGGTTATGCCCTTTGGGCTTAAGAATGCTACTGCTATCTTTTAACGCTGTATTGATGCGGCTTTGGTTGACCTGCTGAAAGTATTCTCGGTAGCTATTATACATAATATTCTGGTATTTTCCCCTGACAATGAGTCCCATGCAGTACACCTTAGGCAGGTGGTGGAGCGTTTGAGAGTTGCCAACCTTACGCTGAAGATCAGTAATTGTTAGTTCTTTCAGTCCCAGGTCACTTTTCTGGGAAACGTCATGTTTGACCAAGGTCACATTATAACTCCTGACAAGTAGAAGGCAATTTGTGAGTGGCCCACTCAAACCTTTGTTGAGAAATTAAGGAGCTTTTTGAGGTTGTGTATGTCCCTTAAAAAGTTCACACCATACCTTTATGAAGTTGCAGCGCCTTTGTACAAGGAGAGTGAGGAAAAAGTACTTCAGTGGTCCCCCATTTTAGAGGATGCCTTCCAAGCAGTAAAGTGTACATTGCTGTCTACCTCTGTTCTTCACCATGTTGACCCCAATAAAGAGTTCATTGTTGCTTCAGATGCCTCCAACTTCACCATAGCGGCAGCCCTATTACAAGTAGGTGAAGATGAAATAGAGCATTCAGTGGGGTATTTTTCTAGAAAGATGTCCCTACCAGAGTTAAACTAAGCCTTATATGATAAAGAGCTATTAGAGTGGTTGAGGCGCTAACCTATTGGCGTCATCATTTAAATGGCTCTTCCCAACCCTTCCACGTACGTAAAGATCACCTGCCTTACTGTAATACCGCGCACCTCATATCTTAACCCCAAGGAAGAACCGCTGACATGAGACCCTTGCCCAAATTGCGTTTTTTATGAGTCTACAAAGGGCAAGGAGAATGGATTGGCAGATGCTTTGAGCCACAAACCTGCATTAGCTCTTGATCCTAAGGTGGTAAGGGTGTTTAATACCCACTTGATGTTTCTGCTGGGTAATATTGTGTCTCAACTTCCCACTCCCTCAGCCAATTACCAATACTTGCTTTACTGGAAAATGCGGAGGAATATGATATGTTCAGAAAGGTAGTCCTTTCCCAGTCTTTGTTGGATAAATATGCTATGGTCCTTTCTAAGAGTGCATTGAATCAGGAGGATATTACCAGGGATTATCACGTGAAGGATGAGATGGTGTGGTTTCAGGGGATCTTATAGGTTCTCACCGGACCTCTTTGCCTGGAAATCATCTATGACCATCATGACGGATGCACCTTTGGTTATCCTGGTAAGGCAAAGACTCTAGAGCTAATTCACCGTACTTACAATTGGAAGGGGTTAGTTGCACAGGTGGGCAGGTATTTTAAAGATTGCCTGGTCTGCAACCAAATGAAACCAGATTGCAAGCCACTAGCAGGGTTTTGGTACCAGTTCAAAAGAATGAAGGGCCTTGGACATCTCTATTGGTAGATTTTATTGTAAAATTTTCCTGTATCTGATGATTATGATGCTATCATGGTGGTGGTGGACCGGTTTACAAAGTTCACCCACTTTATCCTTTGCAGGACCACAGTTACTGCAGCAGAGATGGCTATAAAGTTTGTTACCCATGTGTTCGCTCTTAATGGGGTCCCTCAGGAAATCACTAGCAATCAGGGGCCCCAGTTCAAATCAGTCTTTTGGGAAGAGTTGTGTAAGACTCTGCAAATCTGTCCCTGCCATTCAACTTCCTATCATCCCAATCAGATGGGCAGACAGAACGAGTGAACCAGTGCCTCAAACAGTTCTTGCGGTGTTACACTGCCGCATATCACTCATATTGGGTTTCCCAGCTTCCTATGGCCCAATTTAGCTATAACAATACTTAACATGCATCAATCGGTTGCTCCCCATTCTTCACCATCAATGGCTTCAATCCTGCCTTCAACATGGAGCCCCGTTGTGGATCCAAGGTGGAGGCGGTGGTGGATTTTGCAAAAATGATCAAGAAAATACACAAGGGTGAGCACAAATTTATATGCGGCCATGCAGGCTTACAAGGAGCAGGCTGATGGTAAGAGATGGGTTGTACCTGCGGACAAGGAAGGAGATCTCGTTATGCTGAATGCTAAAAACATCCCTATCAAGAAACCATGCAAAAAATTGGCTCTAAAGGATTGGGCCATACTGTGTTGTCAAAAAGGTGGGAACACCTCATACCAGTTGGATCTTCCCCTCATTTTGAATCCTTTCAGTATTCCATGAAAGCAAACTCATGTTGTTTGAGGACACCCATCCAGAGACTCCCAAGGCTTATCTCGTGGATATGGCGCCTGAGTGAGAAGTGGAGGAGATTGTTGCCTCTCATCGGGTAAGAATAAGGCTTGAGTATCTTGTATCCTGGAAGGGATTCGATGCAGTGGAGAATAGTTGGGTTCCAGTGCAGGACTGCATGCATGCCCAGGAGCTAATTGAAGCATTTCACGAGAGTTTTTCCTGAGGCTTCAGGATCAAAGTCCAAGCCAGCCATTGCTGCTATGAAGTTTACCACCCATAAAAACTTTTCCTTAGCGAACGCCCCTGAAGGGGTGGTGGAGCCTAAGAAGGAGGAGAGGGTAATGACATGGTTAAATGACCTGATAGTAGGCACCAATCTCAAGGATAAGGCTGGACGGCAGGAGGTCCAGAAAGTGAACTTCAGGCCTTCTCTGACCTCAAGCACACCTTGGACCAACGCTGGGTACAAGCCAACTATGCCCATGTTGGTACTAGTGTGGTGCAAAACGCCCAGCCTCCTGTATCAGCTCAGGCGTTAAAACGGACTAGCTACATTTTAAATGATGATGGTACTATTCAGTTGATCAGGGAATGGGGGTTCAAAACCCATTCCATTTATGAAATCATGCGCTTAGGTAGGTTACAACTTCAATTGATCACTTGAGTGAAGTCAGTTTCAGTGTATACTACCTTTTTGGATGGAAGCGTGCGCCTATTGGTGCATCAATGCTTAGGACCGCTTCTGCAGACCCAATATTACCATGACAATGTTTAAATATGTTTGTTTGTGACCAACGTTCCTTGTTGATTACTTTTTACCATAAATTTCCCGTTATCTTACGTTTTATTTTATAGTTCCTTGGGCAAAACTGTGTGCAGACCTCGTTGAGGAGGTCTTAACAACGTTGGCTACTACATTTTATCACAGTTAACTAAAGTTTTTGGTGCATCGTTGGGCCACCTCAGTTCTCTCCAGATTGAGGCACCCAAGCCGCCTGGCACCAATCTACATTTGGTTATTCACCCCTCTTTGGGGTCCACCCAAGTTTTGTTGTTTCTTGCCTATCTCATACTGTATACCGCGTTGTACACCCTTGCCTTGGGTTCCTTCTGCCCCAGCACCATATGCGGTGCCCTGTTTCCCATTTTATTAATGGCTAGTTCCCTGGCGGTGTGAGTTTGCATCCCACACCACCTTTCAGATAATGAGAGAGTTACAGATACTCCTTAACACTGAGATCACATATCCCACTATATCTTCAGCAATTGCATAAACATTTTTATATTTAAGAAGTAACTCCTTTTCACCCCGGGTATTATGCAGATTATGGTAGTGGTCAAGCGTGGGTTCTCTTGAGTGATTCGGTATACTGAAATGAGTTCCCTATCTGAGCCATAAGAGAAGATATAGGGCTTGGTTTTATATAAGAATCAGTGTTATAAGACCCGTTTTGGGCCAAAAACATCACCATACCCATTTTGATGATGGGTTGTGCACTGTTATCCAGGGCCATCGCTACCAGGCCCTTAATTGATGATCCCGCCTGCACTGTCTGAATGTGGTACCAAAAAAAATAATTCTATTGTATGATTTTGTTTTTTGGTGAAAAGTCAGGTAATCACAGCTCTCAGGTTTGTAAATCGTCAGTATCCACCAGGTATGGGCAAGAAGGGTGGTACTTTCTAGTCAGAGGTAGCAAGAATAATGCCAAGATGCAACAAATATTGGCAAAATAAGAATTCAGTGGTGAGCCCCACCACGGCCATGACCAACAGCTGGCACGCCCCATTTGCACTTTGTGAAAGTCCCACTTGGAAAAAGTTTGTGAATGTAAAGTAAAGAGGTTGGTCATCTAATGTCTGGAGAATATCTATAACTCTCCAGTTCCCAGTTTGGTGGTTCATGGTGCACAGGCCCAATGCAAGGGAACTAATAATCAGTACTGAAAGAAAGATAGCCCTGCAGAGTGTGCTTGAGCTAAAGTGATATAGGGCAAGGGTGATTAACATGTAAACACTATTAGAGATCAAACAAACAGCACCACTTGGCTGTGCCCCAAAGGGGCATTCATAACCAAGATTTCATCAGTGCTAGAGTGCATGGGTGCCTTGGTCTGGAGAGAACCTGGGCAGCCCAGTGGCGTCCCTGGCACTATTGTAATTTTAAGACAAATAAAATAGCTAACATTATGTTAGACCTCCTCATTGAGGTCCGCACACAGGTTTGCCCAAATCAACATAAGAAAAATATAAAACTAAAAAGAGAGATTAAAGGAAGATGACCAACAATAAATATTGGTCTTGAGCAAATATATTTTAAACAACTTGGGGAAATCATCAATTGGAAAAAGTGGTACTAAGACCTGGTGCAATAATAAGTGCACACTTCCATCCAACCAGGTAACGTAAATCAAAATTGACCAAACCTGAGTGATTAATTGAAGTTGAGCTTGAACTGAGTTAGAAATTATATAAATTGAATGAGTTTTAAACCCCCTTTCACCAATTAATCAAATAGAACTATTGTAATTTAGAAGGTAGCTCAACTATTTTAATACTACAGCCATTATACATTGCTGGGAAGGTTACATTTCCTATTAACTAATCTGGGCATACCTAGCCTGTACCCAGCATTTTTCTAATATTTGCCTCAAGTCATGAAGGTCCTGAAGTTTAACCTTCTTTGCCTCTTGGTGCACAGCCTTATCCTAGCCATTGACCCCTTCAATCAAGTCATTTGAACATGATATTTATTTTTACTTATGACCTATTGGTGCTTTCTAGTGAAATCTCTACCAGCTAAATCAACGTTGTACAAGCAGCAGTGCCTATGACATTTGGGCTTACTGTTGAGTTGTTGACTGGATCTAATTGTCAGATATTTGATAGGGATATAATAATATTAATATGCTTAATTTCTTATAGATCATATTGGATATCAGTAATTATGGATCAGGAATATCTTAAGCTTATGTAAAGCTTAAGATCCATGGCCTAGAAATTCCAATTAATAATATCAACTATGATGACATGGGCTCAAGGGCTTTGTTGGTTTGGTCAGACTTAAAATAATAGCTGACTGGATGACTTGGGCATGTGGGCTTTTATAGTCAATGTCAAAATTAGTTTTTAATGTCAATTGAGTTTTTGATCAAATTAATTACTGATTAGTGGTATGAATTGCCTTGGTATATGCTGCCAATTGCTTGAGATGAGTATCAATTCAGCTATTTACAGATGCATTAGAAATACTGTCTTGAGAATATTTCTGAGTTTGAGACTGACTCTGAGGCATTTGAGATATCTTAAGTCAAATAGATTTAGACCCTCAAACAAACTTATTACTTTCTCTGGCCAAGTGCCATTGAAATTGAGGTGTTATGGGTAAGATGTGGTGATTATCAAACCCTATAAATTATCCTAAGTTGACACTAATAAACTATCATCAACTATTACCACAAGTTTATAGTTTAATTTATAAGCTTTTTTATATTTAATACTTTACGGTGTATCAAGTCAAGAATTTACTTGGGATCAGAAGGATCAGGGCAGCATGTCATTGCCTAAGTAACAACTGAAGAATATGGCATCAAGTGTAATTATCAAGGAGTTATATTTTAACTATAGTCACCATCTGGTCTATTATCTTCATACAATAGATATTTTAAACTCCACCTTACCATAGAAGAACCAGCCATCCTAGATAGGCCTAAAATTCAACACTTAGCATTTGGGTGTTTTGGTATCCAGACTGACAGGCCAGTCTAAACTTAAGTTGCTGTTATCATAACATTTTCACCACATGGAAACCCTATTTAAACTATCAAATCTGTGAATCACTTTCACTTACTACTTACTAAAATGATTAACTTAATAATTAGCCAAATGGCCACCAATCACTTGGCAAATCCATTTAAACTATTTTTTTAGTACTAGATGGTCCCAACCCAAGGGGGGATTCATCGATGTTTATTAAATTACGCCTGGGCTCCTAAGATCCTGAGGTGAGGGAAGGGGAGGGAGGAGGCATCGAGAAGGGAGGGGCGTTTGCGCGCCAGAGCCGTGCTGCAGTGACAACTGAGTGGGGGAGGGTTGGCGACATAGTGCAGACCTTCAGGGCCATCTCAAAGTGTACCTGAAAGTGGGTGATCATGTGTGGAAGGGTCCACACCTGCTGGTCAAAGGCAGCACGAAGGAAGGAGTTATGGATGGTCCAGATGGCTGTGGCATAGGCGAGGACACGGAGGGGTCGGTGGCAACCAGGCAATGTCTGCTCAAACATGAGGTCTTGCACAGGGTGTCCAGACCAGGGCTGAGCATGGAGGAGCGCGCGGGCCTTTGGCCAAAATGCGGTGACACCTGGACAGGTGAAAAAACGATGGAGGTGGGAGTCAATAGGCTCCACACAGCGGGGGCAGCTTCAGTGCTGGAAGGTAGGGCCAGTCCGGTCCCCAGTCCTGTATGAACAGTGGAGCACCCTCCATAAGGTGTTGGACACCTTTGCTGACAGGATGGGGTGATAGACGTCCTTCCACAATTCCTTAAGGTCAAATCTCACGGAGGGAGGGAGGAGCTCAAGGAGTCTTGGGCGGATGGGAGGACGATCTTGGGGGTTGAGGCGAGTTGTGACAACTTGTCCATTGTGCACAATTGCATGGCGACGTGGGCTGAGGCCAGGGCCTTCCCTTCTGTATGGGAAGGCATGGTGGATCCGCGCGCCTACTCGTTTCAGGGCAAGGAGAGCCTGGTTCCAGTAGGGGGATGAGGATGGTTTTAGGCGATGGCCTGGGTGGTTTGTGAGCCACTCCCTAATGAGGTCAGAGATGCTCTAGGAAGACCCAGAGCTGCTGACACTGACTGGCGGAGGGCGGGCGCCCATTGGGGCATGGGGGTCGCGTCCCAGCAGACAATCGGCCATAGGAACTTCAGGAAGATTGTGGTGGCGTGGGATCGCGTGTCCAGAAGCCCTAGGCCCCCTTCATTGCAGGGTCGGGCAATGGTTGAGAGGGCTATTGGTGGATGGTTTGAGCCCCAGATCCAACAGCGGAGGAGTACATTGAGCCGCGTATAAAAGGCATCTGTGAATGGGCAGACGTGCGCTAGGAACCAGACTTTGGAGAGGAGGAACACATTGGCCATCAGAGCTCGACCCTGGGGGGTGATGTGCCGCCGGTTCCAGCTGGCAATCCTGGAGTTAACTGCTGCAAGGAGCAAGTCCTCATTGTCTTTTAGCGCAACTCCTTGTTGGTTGGTGAGAACGCCCAGGTGACGGAAGGTACCGCGCTCAGGTTCAATACCAAATGGTGGGGGGAAGGTGGGGAGCCGACCTGTACAACTGTTGTCTTGGAGGTGTTGACCATGGCGTTGGACGCCTTGGTGTACCTCTCAATGGTCACAGCAGCGAGGGCAACATCCCCAGGGCAGCCAAATGCAATGGCAGTGTCATCTGCAAATGCCATGGTGCGTGTGGGGGCTTTACCTGGGACCAGAATCCCTGTTAGCTTGTCCTGTAAGGAGGCCAAGAGGGGGTCAAGGGTGATGTTAAAAAGGATAGGGCTCAGGGGGTCCCCTTGCCGGAGACCTTGTCCAACTGGTACTGCCACTGTAAAACCCATTGGCGCCAGAACTCTGGTGTGGAGCTGGTCATAGAGCGATGATATCCAGCGCCTAGCTGCGGGTGGGAGATGGAAGCGGGCCAGGGAAGCATCAATATACTTCCAGGCTACCCGATCATATGCTTTCTCCATATCCAGAAGAGCCACAAAGCCATTCACCTTACGAGAGTTAGCAGTCAAAGTCACGTGAAGGTCATTATAGTTGTCCCAT
Source organism: Massospora cicadina (assembly GCA_022478985.1). Taxonomy (NCBI): domain Eukaryota; kingdom Fungi; phylum Entomophthoromycota; class Entomophthoromycetes; order Entomophthorales; family Entomophthoraceae; genus Massospora; species Massospora cicadina. Next base: position 24,691 of record JAKSZP010001825.1, read on the forward strand.
AACGACCTCCCCGGAATAAAACCGTACTGGGATGGGGAGAGGCGAGGTGACACCCATTTGGTGATGCGGTTGGCCAGAAGCTTCGTGAAGAGCTTGTGGTCTGTGTTGATCAACGCTATGGGGCGCCAGTTCGCCAGGTTCTCACGGTCTGACTTCTTGTGAATGAGGGTCGTGATTGAGCCTCTGGAGTCGGGGAGGACCTCGCCATTCACCAAGAGTGCAGCGAAGAGGTCGCGGAGGGTTCTGGCTATCACTGCAGGTTCCAGAAGGTACACCTCAAAGGGTATTCCATCTGGGCCTGGGGCTTTAAGCCGTGGGGATTTCAGAAGGGTTTCCATCACCTCCTGGATGGAAATAGGCGCCAGTAGAGCCTCATCAGCCCGTGGGTCAATGGGCGGCTCTGGAGCCCGCCACAGGAAGTCTTGGATGTCCGATGGGTCCACCTGGGTGGCATGGAAGAGGCTGGAGTAGAAGCGGTGTAGTTCCTGCGTGATTTTCTCCTTATCTGAAGTGGTTGTAGTGCCAATTTTCAGTGCAGTAATATCCTGCGCTGTTGACCGGGCTTTCTGTTTCTGAAAGAAGAAGCGGGTGGGGCGTTCCCATTGAGCATAGTAACGAGATGTTGTAAAGTTTGCTGCCCGTTCTTCCTGCAGTGTGAGCTCCAAGCGGAGTGCTTCCTGCGCCGCTTCCCAGTCTTCCAACCATCTGGGAGAGGGCGAAGGCTGGCAGTTTCGCTCTAGATGTCTGATTCTGGCTTCCGCCCTTTTGACTCTGGCGCGAGCTGCAGTCATCTGGGCTTTGGCACAGTTGTAAGCAACGCGGGTGATGCCCTCCTTGGTCACCGCCCATCTAGCCTTGTGGTCAAGCAGGTGGGGTGGGGGGAGGTGAGAGTCTCTCGGATGGTCATAGACAGCTTCTCCTTAGTGAAGGGGTTGTTGAGAAGAGCTGGGGCAACCCTAGGCCAGAACCTACGCGACGGTCTAAGTGTGGTGGTGAGGACAACGGTGAGTGACCTGTGATCACTCAGATGGTTGTCACGAGAGATGGGAGAGGAGACGCGGCCAATTAGCAGGGGGCCAATCAGTGCCATATCTATGCGTGACGCTGACTGGAAAGCTCCTCCATCATACTGGATCCTAGTCATGCAACCTAGGCCAGACGCGGAGGGTGGAAGCGCATCTATAAAGCCACTCAGGCGAAGGAAATCCTGGAGGCGACTTGATCCAGGGCGTTCCTTTGCTGCAGGGGGTAAGAGTCACGGACGCGACTTATGGTTGTGTTGAAATCTCCTAAGAGAACTGTATTCCGTGGGAGATTGAGTTGGAGGAGCTCTTCCAAGAGCCGATTTTGCTCCTGACCTGCATTAGGCAGGTAGATGCTTGCAGCGAAGAAGGAGAAGTCAGGAGTGGTGAGTTTGGCCAGTATGAGGCGGCCACCTAGATATTGTGAAAAAGAATGGGTTTTAACCCGGGGATTCAAAACAATAAGGGCGGCATGGTTTGTCCAGAAGGAGTTGCCTCCAAACTGTTCATTCCATGCAGATTGTTCGTGGGGGAGGATATGGGGCTCCTGGACAGCAGCGATGTCAATTTGTGCTGACCTGAAGTTTCGGAGGAGGCGGGCTCTCCGCTTAAAGTCCCGCAACCCATTTGCGTTGATGGATTGCAGGGCCAGGGTGCTGCCATGGGGACTCATAGCTGTTCCCCTCCATGTCCTGGGGGGTTGCCAGCGCTTAAACCTGCTGCTGTGAGGCGGCTAGTTTTGAGTCCTTTAGCTTGACTATTAGCTGCAATCCGTGAGGAGCGTCGAGGGTTCTGAGGGGAAGGAGAGGGTGGGGGGGCGGAGGACCCAGTAAGCCAGCCTAGGATGCTGCCCCCGCTCCGTTGCAGGGGAAGGACCTGAGGGTGCTCAATGGTGACCTCCGCGGTGTCCCCATTTGATGAGTCTGAGTCCATATTCACTTCCTCCAACACTGCAAAGGATCCGCGCGAAATGGACTGTGGGGTTGGGGTAGGACTCTTTGAGGTGGCACTTCTACTGCAGGCCGCGAGTTGCCAGTCCATGCTGGTGGGCATAGCTCCATTGGGAGCTGAGGGCTGATGCGATAAATCGCTGGTGGGGGTTGGTGGGGGTGCCGCGGAGCCCTGAGTGGGGGTGGCTGACGAGGGGCACCCTGTGGGAGATGCCTTGCGCTTGGTGAGAGAGGGAGTTGACTCTGGGAGATTGGAGGGGGTGCCCATTGGAAGGGGGGCATGAGCGCGAAGGTATCCCACACCAATAGTGGGGTTAGCTGTTTCAACTGCTAGGCGTAAGGCCTCAGGGGACAGGTCTTGAACAGGAACCCATTGTGTGGTTGTGGAATTGCTGCTGCAGCCATGTGGGATCGTTTTTGGCCTGGTTTAGGCCCCTGGGTGGTGGCTAAGAGGGCTTGTTTTCGAGCTGTGCAGCCACTATACAAGTGTCCAAGGGCGTTACACCATGAACACCGGGGGCGCGCCTGATCAGGGTCGACAAAAAAGATCTCAGGGCATGCCCCAACTACCGCCACACGAGGAATAACCTCAATGTTACGGGATACAGTGGGGGAGGGGATGAATGACGCCCTAGCAGTGCGAGCTCTTTGAGTGGGAGCATAGTAAGAGGGGACGCTAAAGTCCACTGAAAGAACAGACCCAAACTCCATTAAACCACGATGGAGTGCCAGTTTAAGAGACTCAGGATCAACAGTCGTTGGTAGGTTGGAAAAAGTAACCCATGAAATTTTCTCCAGGTGAGAGCGTGTGCGGGAGATGCGAAGAGATCCGCGTGGAATAATGACCTGGAGGGTGGCAGCATGGTCAGCAAGGGCAGCTTCAGTGAATCCCACATCGATGTAGTGGCCCTCCACTGATTCATGGATGGTGGTGTTAATAGGGAATGTCTCCGCAATCGCTGCAAAGTATGAGAAGTAATCCTCTGTATAGAATTCAACAGGGTTATGCCCATAATAAAGGCGAATTGCGTGGGAGAGGGTTGAGCGAGGTAGAGCTTTTTGCGCTCTAGTTTCGGCCCATTTCTTCTTAACATCGGCAATAAACGCCACTTCACGGGGATCTGCTTTGGGTAGCGTTGGTGCCAGAGGTTTTTGCCACGCCCCAGTGGCTCCTTTGGTGCGTTTGTGTTTGCTTTGGGCTGCAATTGCAGGTTGAGTGTGAGCTGGTGGTTTGGACAAGTTTGCGGAGTTCCCTTGTTTCTGGAATGTTACAGCAGTTGCTGGCATCATATTAAATTGAGGGGCGGTTTGTTGGGCCTCGCTAAATTGGGGAGGCCCATCCAGATTGGAATTAACTCCAGCCAGTTGGGAGGAGGAGATGTTTCATCACCATCCCAATCTATTTGGGTAAATTCAGCCCGAGTATTTGCTGTGATTTCGTGGGCAAAACTCACTGGCTGATTGGTGAATTGGTCATTTTCAGCATATTGAGATAAAGTGCCGACTTGAGAAGTGCCGATTATGGGGTTTAAATGGGACGGGTGAGATTGGAACTGGTGTGAAGTTCCAAAATCTGAACCATTTAAATCCCCATTGGGAAAAGTAGATTGTCCCAATTTGGTGCTTAGTGAACCAGAATGTGCGGCTAATCCAACCTTACATCCGAGGGTTTGGGGGCCAGGTGATTGTTGGGCCTCGCTAAATTGGGGAGTCCCATCCAGATTGGAATTAACTCCAGCCAATTGGGAGGAGGGAGATGTTTCATCACCATCCCAATCTATTTGGGTAAATTCAGCCCGAGTGTTTGCTGTGATTTCGTGGGCAAAACTCATTGGCTGATTAGTGAATTGGTCGTTTTCAGCATATTGCGATAAAGTGCCGACTTGAGAAGTGCCAATTACGGGGTTTAAATGGGACGGGTGAGATTGGAACTGGTGTGAAGTTCCAAAATCCGAACCATTTGAATCCTCATTGGGAAGAGTAGATTGTCCCAATTTGGTGCTTAGTGAACCAGAATGTGCGGCTAATCCAACCTTACATCTGAGGATTTGGGGGCCAGGTAGCTGGGTATCGCCCCTCATGGAGGGAGCCAGAAACACGGCATCAGCAATAATAGATGGGGCTGAATTAGCTGACACAATGGGGGAGGTGAATGTCTGGATGGGCTGAGTTGCATTCAACTGAGCAGACGCCATTAAAACAGCGTGGGTGATGGCCTCCTTGGTTGGAGGGGGCCCAGCGGGTTGGTGGGAGGCAGCACACACAGAGCTGTTAGGCGTGCAGGTTGCAGAAGTGCGATCAGGTGAACTGGCGCTAGTTGGAGTAGCTCCAGGTTGGGGGTGGTGCCTGCTTTCATGGCTGCTGCTTGAGAGCGGGTGATTCTGGTTGACCCTGAGGTGGGTAACCGAGGGTTGCTTCGTTTGGGGGTGGTGCTGGCTCGTTTGGCATAGCCTGCGGGTTCTTTTGCGGGGTTTCCCGCCATATTTGCTAATAGTTTTCGTAAATCTCTTTAGTGGAGCTAAATTTCAGGCTGAATTGATTTTCGAAAAGTGATGCTTAGCAGAAAGAGATTGGGGAGAAGGCGCGCTTCATAAGATTGATTGACGGAATCATTTTAAAAGTTGTGTTAAAGCAGACAGAGTCTGCGGCAAATTAGGCAGATCATTGGATTTATTTTGACGAAGGCAAAAAAGAATGAACCAACAACTGCCCTCAGTTGGGCCATTTGCCTTTTAAATGGGGCGATAGGCATGGGGAAGTATTGGGGGAATGGTTGTTTTGTGAATGGGAAGGGGATTAGGTTGGCTGGCTTGGGGGGTAAAAGATGGCTCCTGATTCAGCAAAAGCTTAGAAGATTTTTGCAAATTTTCCCAACTTCTTGGGACCAGATTAAATTAATACTGCCAATCTGGGTCCCAATGACTCGAATTGGCCTGTTCGCATGGCTGGGGCAGTCCATATTTGTCTGGGGAGGCAGGGGTCCACGGATTGGATTTGTTGTAATGCGGGCTGATCCCATGATTGGGCGGCTCATATGATCCAAAATTCCTGGATCTGTTTTAGAACATGGGACCCAATGATCTGAGCTGTTTGGAGGCAGGTTTGCAATTTGAGCCATATTTCAATTTGGCTTCCACAGCAGGCCTTCCTGGACCAGCTCCCCCAGTCTGTAAATTACCATCTGGGCTCTGACATTGGGAATTGCCATTTTCCCAATTTTTGGCCATGGCTTGCCTGGGGAGCGGGTGGCCTCAGGGCCCTCTCCCTGCCCCTGATGTGAGCCATCTCCCTGCAGACCCCTTCTATCAATCCTACCAGGATTGAAGAGGGGGAAGGGGTGGGAGTGGGATGGCTTTGGGGAGGAAAGCTGTCACTGAGTGCTCATCTATCACGTGGGCAAGGTCACCCAGCTGTGACAGAGGGTCCACGGGAGCCTTGGGGTCCCTCTTGGTCCGGAAGGGGTGCTGAACCCTATCCAGTTTTAAGGGCTGGTCCCAAGATCTACACTGCCCTTCCCTTTTTTGACAGGGAGGATCCCACCCCTGGGGCGTGGACCAAGGCATAGTTCTTGTGGCGCTTTGGTAACTTTATGGCCAGAATGGCCGCGATCTTCTGGGGAGGGAGGGGTGCTGTCAGGTGGGAGGCGTGGAATTTCTCTAACAGGTCCTTGCAGTTGGTACAATCGCGCGCGTTCACCCAGCTGTTCTCATATGAGGGGTAATTTTCCAGGCAACCAAGTGCTGAATGGATTGGCGGGACCTTTGGGAAGCTACAATGGCCTCCACCTCTGCTTCCTGGGATTCCCCGATGATGATTGGCTTTGGAGATGTTGGCCTTTCCCCTTAAAGGGGGTTAGAAGGGAGGTATGGAAGACATTGTGCTGCTTTCAGTGCGCGGGCAGCCTCAGCTGGTAAGCTCCATTGCCTAAATCCTTCTCGACCTCAAAGAGTCCTGAGTGCTTGGCTGAGAGCTTGCAGGTGGGGGCCTTCATAGAGAGGTTGTGAGTATCCAACATGACAAGGGAACCAACCATGATCTCATGGCCCAGAAGATACTTCTGATCAAAAACTTCTTGTAGTCCTCAATGGACTTTGTCAAGTGTTCATGGACCAGGTTGTGCATCTTGCGCAGAGAGCTTACATGGTCCTTATTGGCTGGGACTTCCGAGGAGAGGCGGGGACCAATCTGGAAAGAGGGGTTATACCCCAGATTGGCCTCAAAGGGAGAGAAGTTGGTTGAGGAATGGAGGGAGTTGTTATATGTGAACTGTGCTAGGGGTAGGTCCTTGGCCCAGGTGTCTTGCGAGGCCATCGCATAGCAGTGCAAGTAAAGCTCCAGTACCTGGTTCACCCGCTCAGTCTGCCAATTGGACTGGGGGTAGTAGGCAGTGGATCGACAGGGCTTGATGTGAAGGAGGGTCAACAACTCTTCCCAGAACTGGGCCGTTAACTGGGGTCCCCTGTCACTCACTATCTCCTTGAGGAGACCAAACATGGCAATGAAATGGTCGACAAATAAATTTGCAGTCTATACCACAGTAACAGAAGAGAGGCAGGGGATGAAGAGTGCCAACTTGGTAAACTGGTCCATGACTACCATTATGGAATCGAAACCACAAGAAGGTGTAAGCTCCATGATGAAATCCACTGAGAATGAGGTCCATGGGCCTTCTGCCTGCTGCAGGGGGTGTAGCAACCCCTTTTTTCCAGATTGGTCCGATTTTTCTCTGGCACAGGTGACACAGCGGGAGATCCAGGCGGGGATGTCCTTTGAGGACCCTGGCCAATTGTAAGTTCTCTTTATGAGATCAGCGCACTTCTTGATACTGTGTTGACCGATGGTCTGGGGGACATGGTGTTCCTCAATGACATGGCTGCATAATGAAGGAGGAACCCAAACCCAACCATGTAACCAGATTGTTCCATCCTGCAAGGTATATGGAGTTCTCTTGTGGCGCAGGGACTCCAAATTAGCAGAATCTCGAATCCTTCTGGGCAGCAGGTTTGGGAAGTGAGGAGATGTGGGAGGAGCGGAGTGGCAGGGTCTATGTCAGTGAAATATACAACAGGAGGATCCAATGAGAGGATTTGGGAGGGGGGCACTACCATCATAAGGTCCAATGGGTCCTCCTCCCCATTGGGGAACAGGGAGGGGTTACAGCTGTGCATGTCCAGCAAGACGTTCAGTGGGCCTTTGATGAATTTGTACTTAAAATAGAACTCATAGAGGTCTTGATACGTGCAGGTCTGCCGGTGACCTAACTTCTGAGGTTTGCGGTAGTAGAGCAGGGCCTTATGGTCCATCTGAATGGTAACTTTGTGCAGGGCGCCCTGCAGGAGATATTGCCAGTGGGTGAGCGACCACGCCTTCGCCGCTAGCTCCTTATTGTATATCAGCCAAGCTTGCTCTGTTGCAGTAAACTTCTGGGAGTAATAGGCCACCGGGTACTCAACTCCCTCGTGCTCCTGCAACAGCACATCACCCACGGCCACTGACGAGGCATCTCAGGCTACTATAAAAGGCCAGGCGGTGTCAACATGCCGCAGGACAGGGGATGTGACAAACACCTCCTTAATACCCTCAAAGGCCTGCTGGCACTTGGGGGACCATTTAAAGGGGGCGTTTTTCTTAGTGAGGGGGTGCAATGGAGCTGCCAGCTGAGCAAGAGCGGGAGAAAATTTCCTCAAAAAGGTGATGGTGCTAAGAAAGCTGTGAAGCTGCTTTTGAGTGGTTGGGGTAGGCCAAGACTGAATGGCCTCCAGCTTGCTGGGGGAACGGAATACCCATCCTTCAGGACAAGATTCCCTAGGAAGGTAACCTCATACCTAAAGAACTCGCACTTGGAGGGCTTTACAAATAGCCCTGCCTTGTGGATGGCTGCCACTACCACTCCGAGGTCCCTGACATGTTGTTTGGGGGTGGGGGAATGGACCAGGATGTCATTAATATAGGCCACCGCACAAGAGAAACGCAAATCCCCCAGCACATCGTTAATGAGGCGCTGAAAGGTGGCTGGCGCACTATTCAAACCAAACGGCATCACCCTGAACTGGAAAATCCCCCAGCAAGTTTGGATAACTGTGAGCCACTCCTGTCCCCTCACTATCCTCACCTGATTGAAGGCATTCACCAGGTCCAACTTTGAGAAGACGCGAGACTTGGCGATGGCTTGTGCTATGCTCTGCTATAAGGGCAAGGTTATGGGTCTGGGATGGTGATGTTGTTGAGGTGTCCATAGTCGACGCAGGGGCGCAGGGACCCATCTGATTTCCTGACAAAAACTATGGGGGAGGCGATCGGAGAAGACTTCTTGATAAGCCACCCCTTCTCTAGCATGTCGTCCAACCAACTGTTGAGAGCCCTATCTTCTTTCTCCATATAGGGGTAAAGGGGGCAGTTGATCTTGACTAGGTCAACCATCAAGTGGAACATCAAGTCATACTCAGAGTGTGATGGGAGCTTGGTTTCCAGGGACATGTCAAAGATAGCCTTGTATGGGGCTAGGCAGGAGGGAAAACCTGGAGAGAGGTCAGCTAGAATGTGATCCGGTGGGGCGATGGAACCAAGGGATGTACCCTGGGGAAGGGTCTTCAGCAAGAGAATCTCACCACTCAACTTGAGGTTTTTAAACAACAAGGAGTTGGTGGCAAGATTGATATGAAGTTGTTGGCGGCGCCGCCAGCCCACCCTCAAGATTACAGAGTAGAGCAAGTCCTGCACCGCTGAGAAATGGTCAGTGAAACCAAAGTCATGAACCAAGAAGTGCAATGGAAGTTGGATGCGGCGGGACAGCATAGACTTGGATGAGGCGCCCAGGATGAAAGAAGCTTCGTCCATCGTTAGGTCCAAGGACTGTGCCACACCAAGGTTGATGGAGTTACCCGCCACCCCGTTGTCAAGAAGAGCTTGCACCATGTATACCCCTGACAAAGAGGGAAAGGAAATTGGAAATAAGAAGTATTCTTGATCCTCTTTATTGGGGTGAGCTAGTGAAAGGGAACTCAAGGAGGGGCCATAACCCAACATCATAAGAGACTGGCCTGGATCCGCAGAAGTGGGGCGCGGCTGATCCAGGGTCTCTAACACTTCCTTGTTCCACATGGGTGGACAAGGGTTAAAATGCACAACCCCTCCACTCTCTTTGGGGGAATGTGGGTTTACCCTGGGGGACAATCTCAACACACTGAGCAGCCTCTAAACACTGGGTGACGATCTCATCACTCTGAACAGACTCTGAACACTGGGGGCTCACCGATACAGCCTCCTGATCTGGGCTGGGGGCCAGCAGTATCATAAGTAAGTGTTCCCTTAGGGGAAGTTAACCGAGGAGGCCCCTGCGGGGAGCAAGGGCAGCTAGACCAGGGGGGCACTTCCCTTGGCCGCGCCCACTGGCAGGGGAGGGGCAGTACAGGGTGCCTCGAGGGTGATGATGGGACATGCGGGATTGTGCCAGGGACTGGCCTCAATTGCACAGGCTATAGAAAATGCGACCTCTAAAGATCCAGGGAGAGGATCCCAAGTGGTATGGGCCGCCGCAGTGGGGTCCAGGGCCGCATGGAATGTGGAGACTGCAATTTTGACTGGGATGGGAACCATTGGAGCCAGGACCATGAAGGCCTCAATCAAGGAGGGCAGGTCCATGGCTTCCTGTTTCAAAGTAAACAAGCGGAGGAGGCACGCTGGTCTTGACTCAGGGGCCTGGACCGCTGAGGTAACCAACGCCACAATGGGGTGGAGTTGCCCAGATTGGCAGCAGAGCGGAGCACTCCCCTGACCCAACGGCGGGCATCCCCATCCAAGGTGTCAAGGAGGGCCACACTCTGCTGTGCATCAGAGGGAAGCGGGGACTTCCCCCATCAGTAGTGAGGCGCACCTGGATCCCTGCTAGGACGCCCAGGATTTGATCTGCCACCTCATCAGAGGGGACAGGAAAAACCACCAACCCTGTTGCGCTCACTAAAGGGGTAACGCTCTCCTTTGGTGCTTGGCAGACCGGGGACCAGTTCAGCTGAGCCTGGCGACAGGCCCAGATGAACGAGGCTACCGCCCATTAGGAGAAGGCAGGTCACAAAGGGAAAGCACACTCAGAATGAGGTCGTAGGCCAGCGCATCACCCATCCCAGCGAGGAGGGCGGAGAAGGCTTAGACTAGTGGCCAGTTCATTATGTCACAGATATGGCTAAGAAGAACTAGACTGGGCTCCCAGTTGGGGTGCGCAAGCACCCAGTGGAGGCCCCAAAATGCCAGAGGTATAGCGGTCTGGGCGACTAATATAAGTGGGGATCTACGGGAAATGTGAGGAAGCAAACATTCAGTAACGTACTGAAGGCCCCCAAGGCAAACCAGATGGTTGCATTGGGGGCAACTGCGAGTCTTAGGGGGCAACCCCCCTAAGGGCGGGAGAGGCAGGGAGGATAATGACTCCTCCAGGGTTTGCGGTTGCTGGCCTTCAGATTCTGATAGGGGGCTTGTGAACCTGCTGGAGGCGTCATAGAGGCCGCCACATTATTGGAAATAGGGGTAAAAGTATGGTAAACCCCATGAGAGAGGCTGAGATCGAGTTTCCCCTGGGGGGACGCTCTACGTCCCACCAGTGAGCTGGACTTACAGTGGCAGGGGGAGGCTATGGGAGTCAAACCTATGCGCAGTGGGCCAGGAACATCTTGGGGCTGCTCTGACGGAGGAGCAGTTTCAGTGGGCTTGGCGCTTAAACAAATGGAAAGGCCTCCGTTTAACAGACGCGTGGAAACAAATGGAACAGTGGGTTCACCATCAGGGGCGGGACAGATTATCACATTTATGATCTGCTGCTGCATGGCGGGATCAAGTGACTGGACAATCCAGTCAGCGAACATCAGAAAAAGGATTTGGGTGAAGGTGCGCTTCATTGGATTGATTGACGGAATTATTTTAAAAGCTGTGTTATAGCAGACAGAGTCTGCGGCAAATTAGGCAGATCATTGTATTTATTTCGATGAAGGAAAAAGAATGAACCAACAACTGCCCTCGGTTGGGTCAGTTGCCTTTTAAATGGGGCGATAGGCATGGGGAAGTATCTGGGGATTGGTTGTTTGGTGAATGGGAAGGGGATAGGTTGGCTGGCTTGGGGGGAGGGGTAAAAGGTGGCTCCTGATTCATCAAAGCTTAGAAAATTTATGCAAATTTTCCCAACTTCTTGGGACTAAATTAAATAAATACTGCTGATCTGGGTCCTGATGACTTGAATTGGCCTGTTCTCATGGCTGGGGCAGTCCAGATTTGTCTGGGGAGGCAGGGGTCCACGGATTGGATTTGTTGTAATGCGAACTGATCCCATGATTGGATGGCTCATATGATCCAAACTTCCTGGATCTGTTTTAGAACATGGGACCCAATGATCTGAGCTGTTTGGAGCCAGGTTTTCAATCTGAGCCATGTTCTAATCTGGCTTCCACAGCAGGCCTGCCCAGACCAGCTCCCCCAGTCTGTAAATTACCATCTGGGCTCTGACATTGGGAATTGCCATTTTCCCAATTTTTGGCCATGGCTTGCCTGGGGAGCGGGTGGCCTCAGGGCCCTCTCCCTGCCCCCTGATGTGAGCCATCTCCCTGCAGACCCCTTCTATCAATCCTACCAGGATTGAAGAGGGTGGAAGGGGTGGGAGTGGGATGGCTTTGGGGAGGAAAGCCATCACTGAGCACTAATTTATCACGTGGGTGAGGTCACCCAGCTGTTACAGAGGGTCCACGGGATCCTTGGGGACCCTCTTGGTCTGGAAGGGGTGCTGAACCCTATCCAGTTGTAGGGTCTGGTACCCAGGACTTACATCTGCAACCACTGCACCCCATTGGGGCACAAGGAACATGCACTGTGAAGGAGGGCATCATGGCTCTAGAATTCTGTGATGACGCCATAGACGAAAATGACGCAGAATTTGGTGTAATGATAGATACCAACCACGCCTTCCAATGAGGAGTGGGTGGGCACTACCTCATCATAGATCCGGTAACACCCAAAGCATGAAAAATGCTGCAGAAGGCCTGAAAGCGGGAAGCAACCAAGGCTTCATCACTCGCAGCCTCCACCATTGACCCTGGCAAAATTCAGGAAGACATTGAGGAAATCAGCCAAGCCAACCAATCAGAACAGGCTGCCCAAGCTGAGGAGGATATGGAGGAAATTATCTGAGCTACCCAATCAGAGCAGTATGCCCAAAATGAAAATTTTCTCAACAAAATAACTGAATTACCAAATGACATCAATCAAGAGAACTTAGAAGAACAATCAGCTCCAATATGGGCGAAAAAGCGGACCCAATTCTCCAAATTTGCACCCCAAAACACAGAAACAAATCAGCGCATGCAACAGCTCACTTTAATTCATTAGTGGAAGAATCTGCTGCAAATTCTAAAAACTGCAATTTCTGAGAGAAATCGACACAAGGTATGGAATCAGATGATGTCACAGAATATACTGGCCCAATGACACAGAGCAGGACCAGAAACAAGGGCGTTGGGTGTGGGCTGGGCGGCCCTCCCAACCACTCCTGAGGCTCCGTGGGCACCTCAGTGACAATAGGGATGCTAAACATCGTGGGAGCCAGGGTTCATGTGTCCCAAGCTAAAAAGATGGACTTCCTGAGAAAACCCCTGTATATATCTTGGCCATCCAAGAAACCCACTGTATACAGTGGGAAGAGGGATCCTGGTCAGCCAGGGTCTCACCACCCTATTGGTATGGATGACACACTGTGGGGTGGTCATCAAAAATAACAAAAAGTAAAAATTACAAACTCCTCCTCATATTTGCATGGTCACATCCTGGTTGCAACAGTCAAATACCAAGAGGACACGATTATGATAGCAAGCATCTATGCACCGTGCACCACAGCTGAGAGGAAACAATTCCTCAAAATCATCCCAACACTCACCCTCCCACTGATACCATCCTACTGGGCGACTTAAACTGCTGGGATAACTCCAACATGGACCAATGGCTTAATACCAGGGGATACCCACTTGGACACATTGAGTTCCATACAATGAAGGCATCCCTAGGCCTACATGAAACCCTCCCCCTGAATCACCACTCCTTCCCAACATGACCCACTCCAAAATATGCGAGGGAACGTTAATCTCAATGAGCTGAATTGACTACATTCTCTCACTGAAAACCCACCACTTGAACATCTCCAACTTTGCAACAAAAAATTAATTTCTATGACCACAGACTCGTTTCAGTGCAGCTCTCACTAACCCAAACCCCCACACAGGCGTCGGCTTGTAGAAAGCTACACCCAGAAAACATATAATTTTCTGAAATATCCAACTGGGCCAAACACGAGGCCACAAACTCAGAATTCACAACCCCATTCATATTGGATCCCATCAAAACCTGGGCAAAGTTCAAAACCATAATTAAACATAAAACTCATCACATTGCCTCACGTAAGTACACTGCTGACACAGCCACAATTAGGCGCACCTTAGCAGAAATGGACCACATTGAGATCAACGCCTCAAAGTCTGGCTACAGCCCCAACTGGGGGCACAAATGGGCGGAAACATCAGCCCGCCTAAACACTCTCATTTTTGAACACCAGCACAGAATCAAAGTATTGAGAAAAGGTAAGTTCATAAAAGAAGGCGAAACCTGCTTGATGTACTTCTTCCATCAATTCCACTCCCACGGCAACCAGCCCGTGTGCACACAGGTCCACAAAGTTAATGGCACCATAGCAACTGACCCAATGGAGGTCAAAACAGAAGTACACCGCTACTACACCAAACTATATTGTGACACCCCAACGGACCCCAAAAAATTAAAGATTTTATACACACTTTTGGAATACAAAGCACACCGCTGGACTACAACCTCCTAAATGTAATAACAAAGGAGTAACTCTGGGACACAGTCCACGGTGCACCCTTAGGAAATGCCCAGGGCCTGATGGGATACCCTACAAATTTTACAAAAATTATTTCAAACAAATCGCCCCCTCCTCTTGACATCAATGAACCAGTGCCTGCTAGAGACACGCCTCCTACCTGGTGGCCAGGACTCCTATGTCATAACCCTCTACAAAAAGAGGGAAAAATGGACCTGGACAACTGGTGCCCAATTGCACTCTCCAACACTGACACAAAAATTCTAACAAAAATTCTAGCAGCTAGATTAGGCGCAATTGCATCTGACGTCCTATCACCCGCCAGTTTGGGTTCATACCATGGCGTTCAATCTGGAACAATATACACTCCGTCGCCAGCATATGTCAGTCCAAAGCATCTGGAGCCCTGGTATTCCTAGACCAGGAGAAGGCATATGACCACGTTAGCTGGCCGTACCTGAAGGAATGCCTTAGCGCCTTCAAACTCCCACCCAGATTCATAAACTGGACGATGCTCCTTACAGAATCAGCATCCATGGCTGTATGCGACCCTGTATTTCTAACCAACAAGATTGCACCAAGCAGAGGGCTCAAACAAGGGGACCCCCTCAGCCCGCTGCTGTATAACTTCAACTTTGATCCACTCCTTCGCATTACTGACTCACGCCTTATGGGCATAACCGCACAAGGTCAGTCACCAGTCAAGATTCTAGCCTTTGCGGATGACTGCATGACAGGTATAGCTAACAACAATGATGCCAGCCAACTGGAACGCACATTAGAGGAATATACCATTGTGAGCAATGCGTCTCTCAACAAAAGAAAAATGGGAATAATCCTCCTAGGCAAGTACACCAACAACTGGGCTACTACATCCAAACCTCACAGCCCCCCACGAAGGAACAACCCTCTCATCCTTCCCTTTGCATCACCTCCTATAACCAACCCTGTCCGCCACCTTGGGGTATAGCTGGAGACAGGAGGGTACGCCAACGAGACAATGGAGAACAACCTACTACAGCGGATGTCCAACTGTGTCACCTCCCTTAATGGAAGATTCTCAGGACTTATTGGGGTGAGTAACAGTTTCTAACTCACTTATCCTCCTAATGCTGTGGTTCCCCGCACACGCAATATCCTTCTCACCTACTTTCATGTCCTCAATCTGCGCACTTGTCCAGGGATGGCTGTGGCCTGGGACCCAGCCACCTTTACGGGTGGAAACACTCTTTGGCCCATGCTTCAGTGGAGGCATGGTCCTAATGGACTTTGAGGTCCACGCAAACTGTATACTGGGCACCTGGATAAAGGAAGTCATTGCCTCAGACCTCCCGCAACAACACTGGTCCAGAGCAGTGAGGGCAAACTTTACAAAGGCGCTAAAGCTATCAATCCCACACAACCCATCCGGCCTGCTCACATACCTTGCAAAACACCCCACCGCAGTGGGCCCTCATGGAACACCCCCACACTTTAAACGCCTCTTCCACACCATTCAACACATGGGGTAGTCCGTCAAAATCACAGGCACTATTCAGGGAAGGGGCAGGCCCAGAGCCCACTTCACGTTAAGAAAATCAGAGGACAACCCCCAGAGGGACACACACGATGTGGCCCCAGTCATAGAAAGAATCGACCACCTGGATGCTCTATACATCCCATATGGCCTCACAATGCAGAAGGCAATATGGAGGCTAACACATCATCTATTCCTCCAGCCAAGGGTAAGAACTAACACCTGGCGCTACCTCAGAAGAACCTACAGAACAGCAGATTGCTCTAACTTTCTCAATGCAGAGTGCACAGTGTGTGGAGGGGATGGCACCCTACACCACCGCCTTGAAGCATGCCCCCCATTCAGAGCCATATGGCGGGGGTTGCGCTTGCTAAGGATCCAAAGTAACCAGGAATTATCAATCTCCAGGAGCCTCCTCGCGCTCCAGCTTGAATACCCAATACCATCTACCCTCCGCTCCCTCATGATAACCATTGCAATGTGGACAATCCACACTATAGCTTTAGATGCTTTCAAGGGAACCGTACCAAACACCCATGAGATAATTAGCAGAATCCACGTTCACCTACTGGAACACTTCCAAGCCTGGATTTATGGATACATGAAGCTGAGGCAACAAAGGCTCGTAGAGTCATGATTCCCAATCTGGTTTCTGCACATGGACCCCTTCCTCCACACCTGCTCCATAACATGAGAAACACCTCAGAGTAGCACAGTCAACCCCACACCAAATCCTGGCAGTACCGGCTGGCAACAGTGGTAGATCATCTACTCTGGGGTGCCTATTTTAGTTAGTTACACTTCACCTCCCCCTATCCCATTATGTATTTCAGTATTGCCCGTCCCCTGGTCAGCTTACCTAAGTTAAATAAAATTTGATTTGGAAAACAGGATTTTTATTAAAAAACTAAAGTTAGAAAATCAACCATCAATCTTCTCAGTGTGCTAAAACCGCTTTAATAGATGCTTGATTTAGGGGATATCTTAGAAAATCTCAGGATTGGGGCCCTCAGGAGTTGACATAAAGTGGTGAACTTTGAGCAAAGGGGAAAAATGTAAATGAACCTAATTGGAATTGACATTGAAAGAGTCAGCAGTAGGCTGATTCACTGCCAATTCGGCCTTGAATGTCCAAATTTGTGACTTTGCCGCATTTTTGATGGTTACCTGACAGCATTTCAACTGACAGGCAATGGAAACCTCCTAGGGCCACCCCACATAGGGGAAGTCCCAAGAGGTTGGGAACAGATTTGGGGCACCCAACCTTCCTGCGCCCAGTTGCTTTGGCATCCGTTTGGCCAAGCAAGATTTATCAAATAATGATACTGATATGAGAGGGAGGGTTCTGAACTGGCGGCAACTTTCAACAATGACCTAACGCCATTAGCAAGTTTTTCCAAAGATCTGACATTAGGCACATTTTTCTTAGGAGGTACAAGCCTGTCAGGATTTTTTTCTGAAGTTTTGAAGACAAGATTTTGAATCAACAACAACGTTCTCAAATGACCCAATGCTATTGGTGACTTTTGCTAAGGGATTCAATCCCGGACACATATTTTTTGTAAGGTACATGCCCATCAGGCTTTATTCCTGATGTTTTTGAAGCTGGTTTCAAACTGACAACAATATTTTCCAGTGGCTCGATGCCACTGGCAAGTGTGGCTGAGGATTTAAACCTTGATACTTCAATTCTTTGAATGTGCACGCCCATCAGGCTTCGTTGCCATGGGCTTAAGGTTTTCAGATATTTTAGCGCAAATTTTCTCAATTCACCATACTAATTTGGCAGAAGTAATTGTGGGAACTGGCGGTGGAATCTTTAATGGAAGAGCTATCACTTATTGCCCATCTATCACATGGGCAAGATCGCCCTGTGTGAATAGAGGGGCAGCTACCCTTCTTAAACCCTTTCAAGGGGAATGGGAAAACCACCCATTATAGGCAGAGGGGTTGCTCCACCAGATTTACATTACCCTTTCCTTTTTTTTTCAAAGAAGAGGCGCTAATACTGGGAAATTGCGTGAGAGCCACATTTTTGTGGGCTTAAGGTAATTTGATTGCCATCAAAACGGAAATCTTTGGGGGTAGATGAGGAGCTTCTGGGTGGAAGGCATGGAAAGCCTTGACTACTCCAAACAGTTTGCACAATTGCAGGCTCCGATTCAACTTTTCTTATAAGCTGGGTAACCTTTCCAAGAAACGAGATATTAAACTGATCATTGAGATTTGCGGGAAGCCAGAGAACCTCTACTTCAGCCTCCTCCACATCCTCAATCACAATAGGCTCTGGATCCAAGGGGATTGCCCTTTTAAATGAGAATAACTGAAACACATGAAAGACTGGGTGTTGCTTCCAGTGAGGTGGCAATTTCAACTGGAAAGCACCATTACCCAAATCTTTCTCCATCAAGTGAGGACCCGAGCATTTGCTTGAAAACTTACGCAAGGGCACCTGCATCTGCATATTTTACATGTCAAGCATGATATGTGAACCAAACTTGATTTTGTAGTCTGAGAGCCTCTTCCAATCTGAAAACCGCTTGTAGTTGCTTGTAGCTTTAGTGAGATGCTCCTGAACTAGGACTGCGTCACTTGGATAAGTTAGGCATGATCAGCGGCGGCTGGTACCTCTGGGAAAAGGCATGGGCCAACTGAGAATGAGGGGTTGTACCCTAAGGTTGCTTCATATGGGGAGAATCCAGTGGAGGCATGCGTTCCAGTAAATATGCAAACTGCGCGAGGGGGAAGGTCATCAGCCCAGGTATCCTGAGCAGCAGCCGTGTAGCAGCGCAGGTACTGTTTAAGAATCTATAAACCCATTCAGATTGGCCATCAGATTGGGGGTGGTATGCAGTATAGCAGCAGGGAATAATCTTTAAGATTACCAAGAGCTCATTTCAGATTATGACATGAACTGGGGACCGCAGTTGCTAACAATATACTGTGGAAGGCCAAACATTGAGAACACATGGCGCACAAAATGTCGAGCAGTTTCCTCAGAAGTAATAGTGGAGTAACAGGGGATAAAAAGGGAAAGTTTTGTGAAGCAGTTAACAACCACCATCACCACCATAAACCTATTAGAACAGGGAAGTTCAACAATGAAGTCCACGGACACTGATGTCCATGGACCATCTGCCTGTTTGTAAGGGATGAAGAAGGCCATTCTTGCCAGACTAATCCAAATTGGCCTGCGCATAAATTACACAATCTGAAATCCATGCAGGAACATCTTTTGACAAGCCCGCCCAATTATAGGTATGCTTGATTAAGTCAAAGAACTTCTTATTCCCTGGGTGGCAGACTGAAGGAGGATTGTGGTTAGCCTGAATAACTTCAGCTTGAAAGAGAGAGGAACCCAAGCCCTTAACCAAAATTGAATGAGACCCTCAGCCAGATAATACAAGGATTTTTTGATTCTGGGAGCGACAACTGCTCCAAAAGGTCCACCCCTTTGGCACAGGCCGTTTGCGCTGCCAAAAATCGGGAAATTAGGGTTGTGTCTGGAGATAAGTCCACTGTCAAAACCACAGGAGGGATGATGGATAAGATTTGGGTGGGAGGGATGATGGTGACTAAATCCGTCTCATATGAGTCTACAGGGTAATGTGTGGGGTTACAACTTTAGAAGTTGGGAAGAGCATTCAACGCTCCTTTTAGAAACTCATATTTGAAGTTAAAGCTACATAAATCCTGGTAGGTTTGATCCTGGCAGTGTGTCAATTTCTGTGGTTTGCAGAAATAAAGGAGGGATCGATGATCTGTACGCACTGTTAACTTGTGCTGAGCACCCTGAAAAAGATACCGCCAGTGGGTCTAGGCCCATGCCATGGCTGCCAGATCCTTATTTTAGATGGCTCAGGATTGTTCAGTAGGAGAGACTTGCGGGAAAGGTAGGCAACTGAGTATTCCAATCCCCTGTGCTCCTGAAGCAACACAGTCCCAACTGCAACTGATGACGCATCGCATGCTATGATATAGGGTTGGGAGGGGTCCACATGTTTTAGAATGGGGGGTGACAAAAACAACACTTTAATTGACTCAAATGTCTGCTGACACTCAGGCGTCCAATAAAAGGGGACATTCTTACCCATTAGTGGTAAAGTGGGGCGGCTAACTGGGATAAGGCAGGGGACAACTTCTTTAAGAAGATTATAGTGCCCAAGAAGCTTCTCAATTACTTTTGAGTCGTTGGAATTGGCCACTCACAGATAGCGTCCAACTTGTTGGGGAATGGCGTACCCATCCTTTGAGATGATATTGCCCAAGAATGTGACTTCCTCCCAATAACTTCACATTTTGAAGGCTTGATGAAAAGACCCGCCTTATGTAAGGCCGCCACAACTGCTTCCAAGTCCTTTTCATGTTGTTTGGGAGTAGGGAGTGTACCAAGATATTGTAAATATAAGCAACTGCGCAGATGAACTGGAGATCACCTATAACACTATCAATCATCCTCTGGAACGTGGCCGGTGCATTATTTAGCCTGAAGGACATCACCTGAAATTAGAAGATGTCCCAGATTGTATGGATTGCAGTAAGCCATTCATGACCTTCCTTAACCCAAATCTGATTGAAAGCATTAACAAGATGGATTTTGAGAACATCTGCAATTTAGCAATCGTTTGCCCAATTGTCTGTTCCAAGGGAAGAGGATAGCGATAATGGACCGTGTTCTTATTAAGGTGACCATAATCCACACAGGGACAAAAGGAACCATCGGCTTTCTTGGCAAAGACGATGGGAGAGGCAACTGGGGAAGTTTCTTTTCACAACCAAATCTTCTGAAGCATGTTGTCCAACCATGCGTTGAGGACAACCTTCTCCTCCGCTGTATGCGGGTATATTGGGCAGTTTGTTAACCACCTGAACCATTGTCCAAATCCCAAAGTCAAATTCTGTATGGGGGAAGGCGATCAGCCTTGGTAAAGTCAAAAATGCTCCGATATCCCATCAACTCAACGGGAAAATCTGGTGGAAGGCCAACTGGGAAACAAGGGTTGTAATCAAACTTTGGCAACAAGCTTTAGTGAGGGTATACGACAATGGAAACTCGCCCTCCACCTGATTGTTGGAAAATGACAGCATATTTGTCTCCAGGTGGATTTTAACATGCTGCTGGCGCCACCAACCCACCCTAAAGTTTACTGGGAACATGAGGTTGGGCATAGCAGAGAAGCGGTCACAAAAGCTAAACTGATGGATATGGAAAGGCACGGGACATCAAACTTTATAAGATAGCTAAGAGGCCAACGAGGCAACCATCACCTTAGGACCCACATCCAGGTCAATATCGAGCTGGTGGGCCAACTTAGGCTCATAAAGTTACCCACTGCTCCAGTATCAACCAAGGCCTTAAAAGACACCTGGTGTGATCCAATAATAAAATTTATTGATAATATAAAGTAGGTGAAATTCTCTCTATTGGTGGATATGGTTGAGCCCATAGATAAGGAAGAGATTGCAACTAGATTGGGGAAGACACAAGGTTTGTGACAGCGGCAGATGCTTCATAAGTCAGAGTGCCATAATATACTAACATGGGCACAGGGACTGTAGTGACTTTTGGAATCATTACAGATACTGATTTGGAGCTGGGATTCAAAACTGAGGTTACCTCAGCGGCTCCTAGCATGAAAATCCCATTTTGGAGTGTTGGCCGAGTAAATGTTGGATACATTATGTCAGTGCAGCTATAGTTTAACTCCTTCACAACCCTATTCATATGATTGAATATGACCAATGCTGCACCCATCTTGACAAGGAGGGCAGAAATGGCTAAAATTAATGGACAATTGATTATGTCATGATTGCGGCAAATTAAGTATAGACTGACCTGCCAGATTGAGTACTGAAACACTCAAATGACAGGCCCAAATTCCAGAGGCACTGCTGCATGAAAGACGTTTAGTTGATTGGTAAAAATTTTCTTTAATATGCGGCAATGGGACATAATTGTGAATCATAACTTGCAAATTACCAGGCAAACTGTCCCCAGGGCCCGCAGGTTTGGGAGCTGGATAAAATTTGGTCAGGGAGGGTGGTTTAAATTTTTTCATAATAAAATCGGATCTTAGAAATGGGATTTTTATTAGAAAATAAAGTTAGAAATTCAACTATAAATTTTCTCAGTGTTCTATGCCTGCTTAAATAGACGATTGATTTAGGGAATAGCTTAATAAATCTCAGGCTCTGGCCCTCAAGGTTTGATATAAACTGGTGAGCTTCAAGCAAAGAGGGAAGTGAAAATGAAACTAAATAGAATCATATTGAAAGAATCAGTGGTAGGCCAAGTTGCTGCCAATTAAGCCTCAAATGCCCAAATTGTGGCTTTACCACATGATCAACAGTTAGCGTGATGGCGTTTCACAACAGGTAATGGGAACCTCCCAGGGCCACCCAACAAGGGGTAATCTCAAGAGGTTGGGAATGGGTTGGGGTACCCAACCTGCCTACACCTGGTCACTTTGGCATCCGTTTGGCCAATTGAGATTTATTAAATGACAATCCTGATATAAGAGGGGAGGGTTCTGAGCTGGCAGCAACTTTCAATGATAATCCAACGCCATCAGCAAGTTTTTCCAAAAATCTGGCATTATGAAAATTTGTCTTAGGAGGTACAAGCCCGTTGGGCTTTGTTTCTGAAGTTTTGAAGGCAGATTTTGAATTGACAACAACGTTTTCCAATGACCCAATGCTATTAGTGAGTTTAGCTGGGGATTCAATCCTAGACACTTTCTTTTTGGCAGGTATGCGCCCGTCAAGCTGTGTTCCTGATGTTTTTGAAGCTGGTTTCAAACCAGCAACACTATTTTCCAATGGCTCAATGCCACTGGCAAGTGTGGCTGAGAATTTGACCCTTGGTACTTCATCTCCTTAATGTTCACACCCTTTGGGCTTTGTTGCCATGGGTTTAAGGTTTTCAGATATTTAAGCGTAAATTTTCTCAATCAACCGTGCTAATTTGACAGAAGAAATTTGTGGGAACTGGTGGTAGAATCTCTAATGGAAGAGCCATCACTTATTGCTCATCTAGCACATGGGCAAGATTGCCATGTGTGACTAGAGGGGCAGCTACCCTTCTTGGACCCTTTTTTAAGGGAACGGGAACACCACCCAGTCTAGGCAGAGGGGACGCTCCCCCAGTCTTACATGCAGGAGCTCTTCCTTGAGATTGATCTCCCCCATATGGAAGACTGCTGGTCCCGCTGGGTTATTGTGAATTTATGATAACCCATCTGCTACTGCGTTGAACCATCCAGGGACGTGCACAAATTTTTAATAAAACTCCGTTATCCCATATTTCCAGTGTACTTGGCATCCATTTAGGATGGATTTATTTAGCAGAAAACTTACTGCTGAGTTTTTAGTGAATACGGTGACCCGCCAGTCCAACAGATAATACAAGAATTTATAAAGAGCAAACACCACAGCCAGAACCTCTTTCTCATATGTTGAGTACTTGTATTCCTCTGGGGAAAATTTCTTAAAAATAAATTTGACAGGTAGGTACTTATTTCCTCATAGCTGTGTAAGCACAGCCCCAATGGCTAAATCACTGAAATCTGTGAGCACCTGAAATTCTTTATCAAAGTTGGGGAAGATCAGGATGGGAGCTTTAACTAATGCATTTCTCAGGCTGACAAAACACTGGTGGGAAGCATCACTGAAGTCCCAAGGGGTTCCCTTTTTCTAAAGTCGGTACAATGGAGCATCATCCTTGCTGAAATCTGGAATAAAAGCCCAATAGTAGTTGATGGTTTTTAAAAAGCTAAGGAATTCAGCTTTATTGTTTGGGATGGGCCATGTAAAAATGGCTTCCACCGTAGAGGGTTCAGTGCGTTTTCTTTCTGGTGAGATAATATGCCCTAGAAGCTTCAGATCTCTAGTTCAGAGTATCAGCTTTGACTCATTAATGCTAAGGTTTGCTTCCAAAATTTAATGAAGTCTGCTCTTAGGTTCTGCAGATGTTGATTGAAATCAGTGGAATAGATGGTGATATCATCAAGGCAGACAGTGACACACTGACTTGTCAATCTATATAATAATTCATCCATAATCCTTTGAAAGGTTCTAAGAGCTCCAGTAAGGCCAAAGGGCATTTGAGTGTATTTAAATAGTCCAAATTTGGTGACAAACGCCGTTTTTGGAATAGAATCTATCTCCATTGCCAGATGATAGTATCCAAAGAATAAATCGATATTGGTGAAGTACTATGCGCTTCCCATGGTATTGAAGATGTCTGTGATCAGTGGTATTGGGTATGTATTTCTCTTCGTTACTTGGTTTAGAGGGATGTAGTCAACTCATAAGCGGAGTTTTCCATTCTTTTTAGGGGCAACTAAAACTGGGAACGCCCATGGTGATTGAGAGGGGCGAATGAGACCACTGGCTAGCACTTTTTTGATCTCTTCTACACCAATTTTTCTCACGCTTGTGGCAGGCGGTAGGGTCATATGGCAATAGGTTTAGCGTCACCAACATCAATCTGGTGTGAACCTAAGGTTGATAGTGGAGCATCATCATCATTATGGCAGAAAAGCGTCTCAAACTGTCTGAGTAGTTGTGATAAATTCTTTTTTTGCTGATCCTCCAAGTGGGTTAGGGCATTAATTTTTTCTGTTAACTCATCACACCAGTAGGTAGACAGTTGCGCAGGGGTGTTAGATTGCCTCTCTGGGTTAAAATATATAACGGTCAGGGGCTTAATTCCTTTTTATGTCTGAATAAACCATTGGTCTGATTCAATGTTGGCATGTATTCCAAACTCCTTTAGGGCCTGTCAGGAAAGCAACAGCTGGAAGTGGGTTTGATCAAAAACTACTGCATCAATATAGCGGATTTTTTCCAGCTATCTTTACAGGAAGATCAAATACTTGATTACAACAAGCTTGTTGAGTTCCCCCAGTCATCAAAAAGACCATGTCGCTCTGAAGGATGTCCTCATATCCAATGTACAGAAGGAACTTCTTTGTCACAATATTTGCTGAAGATCCTGTATCAAGAGGATGGGCACTGAATATCTAAAGAAAGACCCCATGGTGCGGTGTGATCCTGTATTAGTGAGTAAGGATTCATGTTTTGGGCCTTCATTTCAAAGCCAGGTTAGACAAATGGCTTATTTAAGTCTTGTTGTAGTGCTGGGCTAAACTTGCACAAGTCCTCAAGGGGTACTAGGATGATTGTTTCTTCTAAAATCTTTGTAGCTGAGACCCCTTTAGGTTGGTATGACACTGTCTTAGGAACTGGCACCATAAGTTGTTATGGTACTCGAAATTTTGTGGCAGTTGTTTTCTTCACTACTGGATGGGTTTCTGTAGGGACAACTGCTGTATTACTTGGGTAGTGTTGGAGGTGCAGGTTTTCATAGCCTGCTTGGAAAATTCAGGTAATTGGAGAGAGGTATCATCTTGTTTTCTTCTGGGCTCATCATATTCTTCCATAGGTACACCATGGGGTTCATTTGGTTCTTTCTGCTCTGGGTTCAAAAGATCATTAATTCTCATTCTTTTGGTTGGGTCATATTTATTGTGGCTGTCTAATTTTTCTTTTTCCGTTTTTTGGCAGCATATATCTCTGCCAGAAGAAGATGTTGAGCTTTTTCTGCTTCTGGCTTTGCTGATGAGTACTCAATCTGTCAGGGGAGCTGAGACTGTCCTGGTGGTGGCCCAACGTATGGGTTCTGGTAAGTCATTGTCCCCATCCCATAGTAGTCATTTGGTGGTGGAGTTGTATAGGGATAAGGATATGGCGGATAGGGTCCTACTGGTGCCCCCCATATGTCATTGGCGGATTAAAACTGATAGGGTACAGACTGGGCAAAATTTTCCTGACCAGGAGCTGGAGGTGCATCATGATTTCTTTAACTAACTCTGTCATGACACCTCCCATCTAAGTGAACCACTTTACACCGCCATCAGGGGTTTCATCACTGTCTGAAATGATTCCTGGGCTCATTAAAGTTATGACAGCAAAGGTTGTTTCATGGGGCTGTCCTTATACTAGCATAGTGAGCTGTTGTACTTGCTCCAAGAGGACATTCATCTGCGTGGTAAACTCAGAGGGAGGGCTGATATGCTGGAACTTTGTGGTAGCCTCACCATCAGGTTCCTCCTCATCTAGCTCCATCTGTCTGGTGGTTGGTTTTGTAGGCCAACGGCTAGCTAGGCGAGAAATTGGCGGCAGACTTCAATAACATGGTTAACACATGAAGGCTGGGAAACAAGGACAGCATTTAGGTATGGTTATTCTAAGGCATCAATAAACCATTCCAATAATTGTTGATCTATATCCTCACAGCTTCAGGTGCTAGACTGGTGCCATTGTCCAAGTAGATCTTCAAATTTATCCAGGAAATGGTTGACATTATCATAATCCTTCATGCACATGTACCTGAACTTCTCTTGTTTTGTGGTGGATACCCAAAACTTGGCATGGACACAATCCTGCCATTCACCTTAATTATTGAATGGGAAGTTGGCACTATGCCACCTCCTTGTCACAACTGTTAGAAGGCTGGGCATCTCACAGAGTCATTGGTGGTCACTCACATCTTAGTCATCGCCCCAGGAGTTATAGGATTCTAACCATTCATCTATTGGACCATTTATAAAATTCTCTATGGTTTGCCTTGTGTAGAGTCTCATTAACGTCAGGGTTGCATCCTGCTCTGGAAGGAATTCGCAGGTTCCCTGACAGGATCACCAGTTTGTCAAGGAACTAGGGGATTCTTATGTATTCCCTGATGGGTGGCTGGCAGCATAGCATAACTCTCAGTGTTTTCAGAGTCATCAATTTGGCAGTTGTCATTAGTCATCCTGGGTGTTTATGACTTAAAACGCCCAGGGAAGGATATTTCTTAAAACTTAAAGATAAGAAACACAACAGGAAGTTAAACACTATAATCTGTTAATTTATTGTGATAAGAACTAAATGTATTTATACCTGTTTCTAGGGATATTTCAGTGCCTAGAATGTTCTAGGAAAATCAACTGAAAGCAGGATAAAAAATGAATATTCATCGATTTGGGAATTACTATTCCCATAGTTTATTATGGAATTATTAATCCGTTTGACACTATCAAATTGACCAAAAAGCACCAACTACTCAGCCAACTAATACTAAACCTATTGGATCAATCAAATACCATCAACTGCTAACCAAAACATCTCTTTAATTAAAATCATTATTTATATATATGAGTTATCATCTTTTAATTTACTGAACCAATTTTAACCTAACTTGGCATAGATATTTTATATATCAGGTAAACAACTTAAACAGGTATCTTAAAGTCATAATAAGAAAAATCATACAAAGTAGTTATTTTTAAAACAAATGGACAATTAATAGACAAGTCAATACATAAGGTTTAAGCGCTTTATTCAAACTCATTTGAAAGCTAAATTTGAAGAACTTATCAAAATTGTATAAAGCAAACACAAAGTAAATGTAGATACATGATACTTTTAAATAAATTTGATAATTATGTTGACTCATCATTTTATCTTTATTTTTAACTATTGCTTGCAAAATC
This sequence comes from Massospora cicadina, assembly GCA_022478985.1. Classification (NCBI taxonomy): domain Eukaryota; kingdom Fungi; phylum Entomophthoromycota; class Entomophthoromycetes; order Entomophthorales; family Entomophthoraceae; genus Massospora; species Massospora cicadina. The sequence goes on from JAKSZP010001825.1 coordinate 51,582, forward strand.
AGTTTTAGCTATCAAAATATAGATAAGCTAATGAACTGCATAGCTAGTCCCATTGAATATACTAATCTAACCAATCACTAACTTCTTTTTATTTAACTGAGGTAAGCTGACCAGGGGATGGACATTACCAAACTATATTTTAAAAATCATAATAAAAAATAATGATTCAAACAAAACGCCCAAAATGGATGGATTGATTGAATCATACTTAACAAAATATCCAACTAGGTGGGCAGCGAATAATGCTATCCCTCCATGGTGGATGGGGAGGGAGGATTGGGGGGCTCATCTTCAGCTGCATCCATCTCATCCCAGAGTAGGGTGCGTGTTAAGGCAGATAGTAAGGGTGTGGGGGCATCAGCGGCATGGGGTTCGATATCCTTGATGACTGGAACTTCTGAATAGTTGCCAGCCATCATAATGCCAACGATGTATTTGGCCAAAGCGTCTTCAGCTTTGAGGCGGGTGTCTGGGAATTTAAAGAATGTGGCAATGTTGGCTTGGGTGATTTTTGCTTTTGGATTCCGTGCTACTGTTACCACATTATGGATGGCTTCAGTGATGTTTTTGTGTAAAGTTTTCATGTTGATCTTACTTTGTGCAGTACAATCACTAACTTCTTAGTAAAACAAAATAAATTTTTAGAATGACCAAAAACCACTAAAAACTTACCAAAGCTAATTAACTTATTGAAAAACCAATCACTAGCTGCTTACTAAAACTATCAAGCTTGTTAATCAACCTAAACCACCAACCATTTGATAGATCATTGAAACTTTCAAATGAACAAATATCAAACTGCTCAGCTGTAACAATATACTAATTACCATTAAAAACATATAAAATTTTCACATTTCACATGAAATTTTTTATTTTACTATCTGTGTATATAATTGAACTAATTCAGAAAACTTCGCAGGCAGGCTGGCATGGAAGAAGCTAATGAAATCGAGACTGGCCTGCCAGTTGGGGTATGGTAACACCCAAAAAGTAACCCAGAATGCCAGGGCATAGCTGTCCACATGACTTGGTAGTGGCGAGGAGAGAAGTGATTAGGGGTGGCAACTGACAGCCACTGTCACCACCGTTCCTATAAGTAAACAAACTGTGGCTGCCACAGTGGCAGCAGAATCTGCCACAGTTAACTTCTTGGGACCCACAGATAGCCCTGAACGTGCTGAGGTGTCACAAGTTATTTAGTATGTGGCAAGGTCACAGAACTTCACCCAATGGGAATAAATGATCTCCGCCAATAAAGGTAAATCTTGATGCAAGGCCCAGCAGGAGACATGGCTAGAAATTGCTGGCACCAATACCATCTTAATAGAACTAGCCACCCTGAAATAGAACTAAGAACCAAAATACAATACAGGGTAGGATGCACTAGCTTTATTAAGAGTCCAAAGGAAGAATGATGGAGTAATGTTTTGTATCTGAGTCAAAACATTTATACTACTACATCTGCAATATAATAAATTGGCATAAACTTTGAGCCTCATTATTGTATTATTGGAACTGCAGCTGATTAATAATCAATTAATAAAATTTAAATTTATTGCGGGGAAGGCCAACCATAGGATGGACACTTCCGAATATGACTCAGGACAGATAAACTTAGTAATGGGGGAGGCACCCCAGAGAAGCGATGCTATCTCTTGTTGCCAGCGGGAACGCCACTTATGGGGAGGGGGAGGGAACGTGTGAAGGGGCCGTAGCCACTATTGAGCACATGTGGAGGAAGGGTTCTGATTTGATGAACCAGACTGGGAACCAGGAGGAGACCAGCTGTTGGCGACGCGGTGGGAGTTTTCCAAACATCCATGCTTGAAAGTGGTCCACCAAATGAGACTGGAATCTGTGGACAGTTTCTGGGAGGGTGGGGGTGGAGCCTGCAATGGCATCTAAGACAATCGTGTGGATGGTCCACATGGCGATTGCAACCACCAGAGCATGGAGGGAGGGTGGAAGGGAGGAGGCCATTGATAAAGCAAACATATCTCTTGACAGACTGAAGGGATGCGTTTGATACTGGCCCAGCAGACGTTGAACTTCGCGCCATATCACTTTAGAGGTGGGGTACTTCTACAGGCGGTGGAACAGCGTTCCATACTGGCCGCACACGACACAGGATGAGTGTAAAGCATTAGAGCGCTCAGCTGTACGATAAACCCACCTCAGGCAGCACCACACATGGGAGCGGACTTGAGGCTGCAACAGAGGGTGATGTACATATTTCCAGATTGTTTTTTGGGTCTCAATGGAATAAGGGATGTCCATCATGTCCAGGTAGTCCACCCTGGATAGGACATGGGGCTGAATGGGGATCACGCCATCATGGATGGGTAGCCCTTGTACCTCTTGTGTGAACTGAGGAGAGGGGCGGCCTCTTTGGGTTGTATGTCCGCCAATACGAATTCTCCACTCTGCACTCCGCATGGAGAGTAGGATTCGTTTTTAGTGGGTTTTTGTCCCGTGAGGACCTGTGGCCAATGTGTGTGATGCGAGGTATTTCATCAGGGAGTGGGGGTTCGATGGATTGTTGAGGCCCAAGGCTCAGGAGAAGTTGGAGCGGGCTGCGCGGGACCAATGTTGGGATGGGAGTGTAGGAGCGGTGATGGCCGCGATCCAGGTGCCCAGGATCTTGGCAGCATGGGCTTTGAAGTCAAGCAGGCCCATGCCACCATGATGATGAGGGCCAAACATGACCTCTAGCCGCACTGGTGGAGGGCGGCCTAACCAAAGCCATCCTTGCAGCAAGGCATACAAGGATTTGAAAAAGCTTGGGGAGAGGGGGATGGCATGGGCTCCAAACCAGACTTTGGATAGGAGCATAGAGTTAACTAAAAAAACCCTGCCAGTAAGGGAAGTAGGGTGGGCTCTGAGAGAGGCGATTCGCTTCAGCACGTTGTCCAGAATATGGCACTCCATTACTGCTGACGCATATCCGCCTGCCTCCATCCAGACGCCCAGATGGCGCACCGGTACTGTGGTAGGATGTGGCACAAAGGGGAGCACCAGTGGAGCGGTGTGTGTTGATTTAGTAAGGCGTGGACGTGGGCGAGCAGATGGGCTGGGTTGGGAACTAATTGCTGGGTCCCAGCAGTTCTGAAACCGACCAAGGAGGATGATTTTGGTTTTGGAGGCGTTCAGTGCCGCATTGCTTACCTGGGAATATTCCTGGATGAGAGATTCAAGCGCGCGTGCATCTTGATTATTAGACACCCCAACCACACAATCATCTGCAAACGCCAATATCTTGACTGGGGCTTGGCCTGGCACATGGACCCCAGTGAGTTGGGCATTCACATTTCGCAGTAGTGGGTCAAGGCTGAAGTTGTATAAGAGTGGGCTGAGGGGGTCCCCTTGTTGCAAGCCCCTTTGAGGGCGGACTACTTCCTTTAGAAGCCAGGGCCACGCACTGCCATTGTTGCAGATTCCGTGAGCAGCATCACCCAGTTGATGAAGCGAGGGGGTAGGCGGAATTGATAGAGGCAGGCCCTTAGGTATTCCCAGTTTACTCTATCATAGGCCTTTTGTTGGTCCAAGAATACAAGTGCCCCAGAGGCTGTGGACTGACATACATTAGCCACAGAGTGCACGTTATCCCAAATCGACCTTCTGGGGATGAAACCGAATTGTTCTGGGGAGATGGTGGCAGATGCTACAGTCCCTAATCGGTTAGCCATAATTTTTGTTAAAATTTTGGTGTCTGTGTTTGTTAGAGAAATGGGGCGCCAGTTGGCTAAGTCAAGCTTATCCCCTTTCTTGAAGAGTGTGACAGTAAAGGCCTCATGTCCTCCTGGTAGGAGGCGCGTTTCCAACAGGCTTTGGTTAAGTGAGGCAAGCAGAAGTGGGGATATATATTTGAAATATTTTTTGTAGAACTCATATGGAATACCATCTGGGCCTGGGCATTTTCAGTTTGGCGCACCGCGAATGGCTGTCCATAATTCGTTTGGAGTAACTAAATTCAATATTTCTGGGTATCAGAAAATGGTGCGGATATGAGCTCGGTCAAGAAATTCTGCCACTTCAGCTGGCTGAATTGGTTCAGCTTGGTACAACTCAGAGTAATATTTTTGCATTTCGATTACCACTTCAGCTGGTGTATCTGCAATAGAATTATCTGATCTTTGCACCTGTGTGCAGGCCACTCTCTAGCATGGTGCGAAATTTTTTTAAAGAAATATGTGGTGCACTTGTCACCTTTTGTGATGCATGTGGCCCTGTATTGAACACAAACCCGATGTTTGTGTTGCCTTTTGAGTGCGTTGAGGTGGGCGGCTGCCTCCGCCCACTTCCAGCCCCATGCAGGGCTGTATCCTGTAGCTGGAATATTGGACTCCAAGTGTGCCAATTCTGCCAGAGTGCACGAGATAACCGCCGATGTGGCTCATGAGCATCTGGAGGAGAGATGGCGAGAGTGGCGGATGGTGTCCTCTTTAAAAGTTGCCCATGTGGAAATGGGGTCCGCGCAAAACGGTGCAACAAACTTTTTTGCCAAAGTTGCTTCTTCCACCCACATGGAAAATCCTGGCAAAACGAGCTCAGAGGGGGCGGATTTTGCACCAATGTGGGGCCTTAGCAACTGTGACAGGTAGGTGGTAGGTTATCAAGACCAGTCAGTGGTCGGAGAATTCCACTTTCGTTGTTTTGAAGTGGGAGATGTGGGGTTGGAATTTTGCCAGCGTTAGAATAAGGTCGATGCAGGTCATGGACCTTAATTGGCCGTTGTGGACGTGAAGCACATCATGTTTTTGAGCAGCGGGCATGTTGCGGCAGCGCATCCATTAACCCAAGGGTGGCCTTTAGTACGCGTAGTTCTATGTGACCCTGTGGGGCATGGGGTGAGGGAGGCCACCGGTCCATTGGTGAGGTTAGCCAACAGTTCATGTCGCTGACTAGGAAAGAATCAGGGGGTAGCGGGAGGGATTAGACTTACGAGAAAAATTCCCAATGCTCATGTGCACTGTTTGGGGCATAGATGTTGACGATTGCATGCGCTACATCAGCCCATGAGAAGGTGACGATGAGCACTCGGCCATTTAGGAATGTTTCTGAGGATATGAATTTGAAAAAATTATTTTTCCAAATTAGCACCCCACAGTGCTTTGACCAAAAGGATAGGGATGGGAGGAGCATTGTTTTCCAAGTCTCCTCAGAACCTCGTGGACAGTGGGACTCCTGGATGGCCAGGATATCCACGGGTAAATTGTGTTGTAAAAAACTCAGTTTCCTAGCCTGGGATGAGGAGGCCTTGAGTCTGGCGATATTCAATGTCCTTAAAGTGAAGGTTTCCCCCATTGCACCTTAGGTGCAAGGGGGTGGGCCCCCGGGCCCACCAGCCTCTTCTAGGTCCCCACTGGCTTTTACAGCAGTGTGGGTGTTAGCAGCAATGCTATCAGAGTTTTTGTTGATTTTTGCGGAAAGAGTCGCGTTGGCTTTGGCCTTCACTTTTTGTTTTCCCGACGTTGGACAAATTTTTTGTGGTGAGGATGAGTTCGGTGCACTGTTGAGCGGGTCAAAAAAAAATTTTTTCAGTTGGGATAGGTCCCAAGTCAGTTTTGACTGGAGCTTGGGTGCAACTATTGGGTGAGATTGAGTCTCCCATCAGATCCTCAGATTGAGTGGCCCGCTCAGCATGGGCTTCCCAATCTGATTGGTTGATGGATTCCCAAGTTGCTTCCACCGCGAAGGTTTCCATGTCCTTCTGGCGTTGTGAGTGTGGGATAGCAGTGGTGGCCTTGGCCGTTTCCTTGGCCGTGGCCCTATGGTCCTGCTTGGCCTTCTTCCATTCTTGTGGGGAGATAGGCTTTACCAATAGGTAGCAGCCTTGTGCTCCCCATGGGAAAGCCTCCTTGGTGCTTGCAGTTGGTTTGTAGTGCACCTCTCTGTTGGCCATGGCTGCTGAGGGGTGCTCTTGAAATGTGACGCCCTCCTTGATGGGGCATGCATTCGCCTTATGGCCGAATGCATCACAGTGGGTGCAAATGGGGGGCGCGTTGTCCACGGTTACCTAGAATGGGTGTGGTATGCCCTGCAATATCAATAAAAGTGGAGTGTGGGATCTGGGTTAGGTCCTTTGCGATCTCCTCAGTTGGGGTCAGAACTGCAATGGCTTTGCCAGTGCACAGGTGTGGCATCAGTGTGAAGCATTGCATTTTGAAAGATTGTATTTCGCCATATACGGCGAGACCATCTTTCAGGTGTTGTTCCAAAGTGTCATGTTTTACCATAGTAGGCAAAAAGTCAAACGTGAGGAAAATTTGGTTTGATTTTGTCCATCTGGTGCGTTTGGCTTCGATGACCCATTGCCCTTCAGGGAGGTCGACCACTATGCACACCTTTGCAGCCTCGTCTGCTGCTTTTTTGCTTTTGAAACTTAGGTCCAGCCAACCGCATGACATGGAGTGAGGTGCAATGTACATCGCGGTCAGGAAAATTTGTGTACATCTTCACAAAATTCTTCTCATAAGGCCGTTTTTTGGATGTCCAGATACACGCAGACTCCGAATTCCACTGACAAAAGTGGTTGGGAGTGTGGCGTGTTAATGTACTGGTTGCATTGTGCTTGCCATGTGAGTATCTCCGGGGAAATCATGACCACCAGTTTTTTTAGATTTTTGTCTATTCCGCCAGATTCTCTGGGGCGTTTTCAAACGTTGGAGGCCGCGGGCCTTCCACCTGCTCCTCTTACCTTGCTTGCCCAACTGCTCCCTGACATGGGCGCAGACTAATCTCCTCTGTGAGATTATCAAACTAGATTCAGTCTTGAATTTAATAGGTTGCAAAAGTGTTTTCAACGAGAAAGAAAAGTTTTTCAATTAATAAAATTGAGAAAATTTATTTAATCTTTCAAATGCCACCTTGATCATTTTAATTGAATCCGTATTTTCTGAGTTAAAAGTGTTTACACTTGGCTATCCAAAAATATAATTGTCATGGGAATACTGACATTATCCCCCCTTAAGATAGCCATATAGCTAGGTATATTCCTAAGAACTTTGAGTCCTGAAGTTCTGAAAAGTGTCAACATTTCTTCAAGAGGTCCAGCAGTGGGCACAAGAGGCCATCAACCACAACTGACAAAGAACCGGAAGCACCCTGAATTAGGGCTATATCATTATGTAAGGCCCAGCAGGAAACATGGCTAGAAATTGTTGGCGCCAATGCCATCTTAGTAGAACTAGCCTCTAAGTTCAGAACTAAAAACCAAAATACAAGATAAGCTAGAATGCACTAGATTTATTAAGAGCCCAAAAGGAGAATGATGGAGTAAAGTTTTGGATCTAAGTCTTTAACATCTATACTGCCATATCTGCAATATAATTAATTAGCAGAAACCTTGAACATTATTGTAGGATCAGGACCTGCAACTGATTATTAATCAATCAATGAAAATAGATTATTTTGATTCAAGCTTTCAATGCCAACTGAATCATTTCAATTAAATCTGTATTTGTTAAGTTACTATTGCTTAAATTTTTCTATCTAAATGTATAATTGTCAGGAGAATCCTGACACTTGATGCCAGAGGGCATCTACAATTGAGGACATCCCCAAAAAGCCACTAACTCAATAACAACCTTTAAGGAGGGGAGGCTGTCATGGCTGCATGTCATAATCGAGGGGACAGACTGTAAGGACAAGGCTGGACGTCAGGAAGCTAAAAATCAAGTTAAAAGCCTTCCTGACTTGAAAAATACTTGGACCAAATCTGGGTACAGGCGAGATATTCCCAGGCTGGTCCTGGGGATGTGCGTGATGCTCAGCTCAGAGTTACAGCCAGGCTGTTAAAACGCACCAGCTATGTTCTCAACTATGGCAGTTTGTTACAGTTACTTGAGGAACAGGGATTCAAAACCCGTTCCATTTATAAATTTCTAAGTTGGGTCAAGTCAAATTACAATATAAAACTCAAGTTCAGACAATCTTGAGTTACAGGACCCTAGCCGATGGTAGTGTGCGCCTATTGCTTCGCCTAGGCTTAGCACCACCTCCTCAATTGGCAACTCTCCCTAGGGTGTTTAATTGTGGTTCCACAAGACCAATTTTCCTTGTTGATCATATGGGTTAATAAAAACCCGTTTTTTTGTCTATTGCATTTATTCAGTCCTGTTTGCAGACCTCCAAGAGATCCAAATAAACAAATGCATGACATCCTTGCTTGGGCTCTTCTGCGCACTGTCCTTCCCGGTGATGCTTTGTTTAATCTTTCTTCAGCGGTGGGCTCCATAGCCATGATGTGGGACCTCGCCTCCCACCTATAATGGAACTAGATCATTACAGACAAGCTCCTAACATTAGATGACTAACCATATTTTTTGATCTTACCAAAACTTATTCTGAGTGGAAGTTCTTTATAATGATATTCAGACGCTTTGGTTGTGCACCGCGGTGAAGATCTTCTTGTCTGTGGTGGTCTCATTCTTTTCAGTGGTGTGCCAGCTAGGCTTTTCTCTTTTTTCTGCATGCAGTGTTACTTCCACACTTTTGGAAAGTACATGGTGGTTATGGACCATCAAAGCCCAGTTGCTTGGGCTTCCAAGTTTCCCACCACTTCTTCTCATTATAATAAAACCAGACCTACCTACTCTCCTCCAGTAGTTGAGTAGTTGCGTCAGCTTCTGCCCAGGGCACCTGCCTGGGTGTTTTATGTTTATAAAACTGTGTTGTGGGTGTTTGAGAGTGCAAAAGGGTGTGAAGCGATCCTTGGTGGCAGGGAACCTTGTGCCTTTGCTTTTGAACGTTCTTATGGGTTATTTGTGCACTGTGGTTTTGGGCGTTCTGTGTACCCTTATTGTTATGAATCTCCCTGTCTTAGGCTTACCTGTGTCTGTCATTTTCCAAACGGCGTTTTTCTGTGCTGCTTTGGATGCTGTCAGACAATTACAAGTCCAATATTGCAATAGTATTTCAGGTTTTTATATGGATAACATAAGTCAAAAAACCCTGGTCAATTCTTAGTAAAACCTGCAAATTGGGGTAATACTATTTCCCCCACTCCTTGGATGAATAGCCCCATGGCCAGTAGTAAGGATTCACCAAATCTGCGGAAACATCGGGGGAGTTGTTCTGAGGGACCTTCCTGTATCCTTTATAACTTAGTTCAACAATATACGCCGCAACCACCCTTTTTATATCCTTAGAGGGGGTCTAATCAGGTGCAAATATTTTCTCACATAATGATTAGGTAAAATAATAAATCCTTGCCTCATGGATTTATTTTACCTGCTGTCAACCCTCCATCAGTCATTCTATTTAAGCGAGGCAAATCTTGAGAGCTCTGATAGGCCAAGACCTAATATTCCCTAATATGGCTATTCCTAGCCTAATCCCAATTTTGTACCTCAACTCATTTTGAGCCTCATTAGGTTTAAGTGCTAAACATTGATATCTTAAGAGGGTTTGCTTCTTGACCCCTCAATAATTACTAATAAAAACTTATAAAAAAACCCTTTCTTTATTTCAACTAAGATTTTAGTATATGAATTAAAAGTGGTTTAATAACCGCTAAAGATATATATTTATCTCAGCAGTAGAGAATTGTACTTCTCTTGCAATTAATTGTTGTAATTCAGGTGTGAAAATGCACCAGCAAGTCTACCAAAAACCCTGAATTACAACAAGGGGTGCTCACTACAGGGGGCAGTACACCACAAAAACACTATTAAAAATGGGGGTGTTGGGGGACATAACCCTCACAACATCCTCGCAACTTTTGAACCCCAGCTAGATGTTTTAGCCCAGAAGCTAGCCAGTGCACTGTCTCAACTTAAAACCCTTGAACATCGTGTTAGACAAGCCTCTCATGAGGTTGCCCCAATTATTTCCAAAACCCCTTTCAGAGACAAATTTACCCCAGGTGAGGGTAGCATTGCTTCATTCCTCTTTGTCTATAGTGCTGTTATGGAAGGGACAACCAATCCCCAAAAACTGAAACATATCCTCCCCTGCCTCAGCCGCTCTGCCCAAGAGGTGATGGTACCTTATATGGCCACCCTTAAACTTGGGCAAAGGTAAAAAACGCGCTCATTGAGGAATTTGGATCCACGCAGAGCTTGCGTAGGAAAAAACAGGCGTTTATATGACTAAGTCTACTTGAGAGGGAATCAGTTGCCACCTTTGTTGACTGGTTTTACAGTGCAGACCAGCCTCTCCTTATCGTTAATATGCTATCTTTGGATGATGCAATTTCTGCCATTCTGGCTGGATTCATCTCTTACCCTCCTTAGCCTGATATATTGTCTTGGGAAGCGTTCCCTATGGAATGTTCGTGATATAAAAGAGGCAGTATTAAAGGTTGCTGATCTCCATGAAGCTACGCCTACCCAGGAAGTCATACTGACCCCTCCAGAGCAGATTACCTTTCCAAAGCAGTTCCCATGAGGCGCCCCAAACTAGACTGTCCTCCTCCATTAGAGGTTGGTCAGAGGGCACCAAGGGTGACAAGGCCGGGCTCTCTCCCCTCAGCTGCACCCCAAGTCAGCCCTATGAAACCAATTGAGTTCTCATCACATCCTGCACTCTCTCTAAAGGGGTCCATCACTATGGCTCCACCCTCTCATCCCTCTGAGTCATCCTCCAGAACAACCACGGCCTCACCTCTGACCCTGCATCAAAAAACTCTACTTCTCAAGTGGACCCAAAAGTTGGTGCCGCTATGATACTCACTCCAAAAGCCAAAAGGGTAGATGAGCGCCAAAAGGCCCTCCCCTGTTAGGAGAACATGCCTGTTTCTTAGCCGCCTCTTAGAAACTCTTTGGGGTGATTTGACAATCCCTCTAAAGATGAGTTTGAAGGGGGTGGTGAAGACGTGGGCTATTATGTCCAAGGAGCCCCAATGGAAGTTCAGATACCAGATAGGTTGAGACCTGAAATAATCAATATGGCCATGATACCCTGACAAACCTATCTCCAACAGGTGTTGAGGTGTTCAGAGGTGATTGATACTACCAGTGATGCTAATCAGCTTATTAATACAGTGATACAATCTATCCATCAGGTTCATACCCTCCCAATTTATCTGAGGTACGCTGACCAGGGGATGGACATTACCAAATCACAACACCCAAAATGACAAAATAAAACTACTAACCAAGTGAGAAGCGGAAACCGCTAACCCACCATGGCAGAGGGTGAGGAGGGGTCGGGGGGTTGGTTTTCAGAAAGACCCGCCTCAATCATGGGATGTTGGTTACAGTACTGGACCATAGCAGAGAGCCAGGGCGTTGGGGCATCTGCATAGTGGGAGTGGAGGTCAGCGTAGTAAGAGTTTTCCACTTCCTCATCAAGATAATGACGGGAGAGTGATTCAACAAAAGCTGCGAGGAGAATTTCTGCTTCTTTGTGGGCTTCAGGAAGTTGGGTGAAAAGGGAGATACTGTGGCGGGTTATTTTGGCTGAGGGGTTGAATGAAGCAAGCGTTGCGACATTCATAATAGCAACTTCAGCATCATCGAATAGTTTTGAGATGTCACTGCAGGGAAATTCAGGGCAGGTTCATACCCTCCTATATATCAAAGATAAATACCCTGCAATTGCTCAACGCCTTGCCTCCTCTATCCGTTTAGGGAAAATATTGCCCTCTCCTCTTCTTTTAGTAGCACTATAATCAAGTTAGAGGTTGTCATCAATAAGGTGCAAGTTCTAGCCAGCCTTGATATGGGTGCTCCTGTCAATGTGGTATCTTTAAAGCTCATTAATAAAATTCCGTTGGCGCCTGACCTGGACTATTCACAAGAGTTTGGAACTGCAGGGCCCAACAACACACGAGCTATTGGAGCCTATCCTTCACTAACCATACTTATTGGGAAGATATATTTGTCTTCCCCCGCTGTGTCATTGTAAAATATTGCATACTACCTGCTCATTGGCACTTAATTTATGATTTAGTTTGACGAAATTATCAACATGAAACAGGGATTTCTCTCCCTTTTAAATTACAAAGAAACCCTAGTCTTTACTAACAATGAGCCTAAGAAGAAAGAATATACATGTGTAGTTGAGTACCCTTCCTCTGCCCTCTCTATGATCTATACCACGTCAGGCCAAAACACAAAAAAGCTGCCTGACTCTGTGGATGCTTCATAGGGTCTTCCGTTGATGCTTCAGAGGAGGTAGTTTTCAAGGTGGGTGAAAAAAAGGTGATGGACACCAAGATTACTATGCAAATCCCCCACAACTGACTTCTGCACTTAACAAGCATTGATGGGATAAGTCCTTTAGAACCTTGGGTGTTGCCAGGTATCCTAGGCCCAGCCTAACAGCGGCCCATTAATTTTCTGTTGGGGAACCTTACTAATAAGGATATGGTCGTAAAGAAGCATCAGGAGGTTGGAAAAGCCCTGCTAATGCCAATTGAGAGCATCCAACAAGTCCATTATATTGGGTCTATGTTAGCTATGGGACTACCTATGGACCAAATGATATGGCTTTGTCCCACATTCAAATTTCTGAGGATCTAACCCCAAAGAGCTCAAAAATGTTCACTCTATCCTGGATTCCTATAGGGACATCTTCTCCAAATCTGATACTGACTATGGACTTATGAAGAGTTGGACTCATACCATTGACGTTGGTGATGCCTGGACTGTTTAATCCAAGCCTTATTAGAAGTCAAAGGTTGAGGAGATTAAAATGAAGACGAAGCTGAAACAGTTGCTGGATGCGGGGCTGCTGGTGCCTTCTCAAAGCCCTTGGTCATCTCCCTTATTGCTCATTAAAAAGAAGAATTTCAGTCATTGGGTAATTATGGACTACCACAAGCTGAATAACCTCACCAAAAAGGATAGTTACCCTATCCCCCGCATTGATGACGCCCTAGCCCAACTCTCCAGTTCTGACTTCTTTTACGCCATGGACTTGTCTAGTGGTTATTGGCAAATGAACCTTTTTCCCCAAGACCAGGAGAAATGCGCTCTTATATGCAGTGAGGGTCCCTTTTAACATACCCAACTACCACAAGGGTTGTGCAACATGCCCGCCATTTTTCAGAGAGCCATAGACCATATCTTTCAGGACCTTAAGTTAAGCTGCTGCTTTCCTAGATATGCTGGACATTCCCTATGATTTAGCCACACAGAAAGCAATGTGGAAAATGACACACCACCCACTCCTACAACCAAGGATAAGAGCAAACGCCTGGCGCTGTTTAAGAAGGACCTATAGGACGGCGGACCGCTCCAACTCCCTCCACAAAACATGTGCAGTATGTGGAGGGGAGGGATCCCTACATCACCGCCTAGAAACATGCCCCCCAACCAAAGCTATATGGCAGGAAGTCGCACGCCTGCTCAAGATTCAAAACGAACAGGAATTCTCGATATCAAAAAGTATCTTCATGCTCCAGATCGAGTCACCAATCCCATCTACCCTCCGCTCCCTAATAATACCCATTGCAATGTGGACAATACACACAATTGCATTAGATGCGTTCAAGGGCACAGTCCCAACCATTCATGGGATTATTAACAGATTCCATGTCTACTTACTAGAGCACTTCCAAGCCTGGCTCTATGGATATATGGGACCAAGACAAAAAGCGCTCATAGAATCATGGTTCCCACTCTGATTCCTCCACACAGACCCTTTCCTTCACACCTGCTCCATAGCAGGGGAAACCCCCTCGGAGTAGTGCACCAACCCCCCCATACCTGGCAGTCCCGCTGGCAACAGGGGTAACTTGAGTACCCTGGGGTGCCCAATTTTTATATTTCTTAGTTATTCTCTTAGTTTCACATATATTCGGTAATGTCTGTCCCCTGGTCAGCTTACCTCGGTTAAATAAAAAGTTAAGCTGCTTCAGCATCTATCTTGACTACATCACGGTGTTTTCAAAGACCTTTAATGAGCACCTTACCCTCTTTAAAGAAGTGTTCCAAAGCCTGCAGGCTTCTAACATTAAATTGAAGCCATCAAAATATACTTTCTTCCAGAAAAAGCTGAATTTCTTGGACACTCCATCTCTCAAGATAGGATCTAACCTTTACAAGATAAGTTCACAGCTATATCTAAGATGCCTGTGCCAAAACCCTCCATGATATCCAGGTGTTCTTGGGAATGATGGGATATTACCATCAATTCATCCCCAAGTTTTCCCAACTCAGTAAGCCCCTCGTCCACCTCTTGGCTAAGAACACTAATTTCCATTGGGGTGTGGAACAAAAAGCCGTATTTGGAACCTTAAAGGAGATATTGCAGCAAAGGCCAATCTTCTGTCACCCTGCTATGGCAAGCCCTTTATGCTGTTTACAGATGCCTCTGATTATGCCGTTGGAGCTATCTTGGCTCAGCTGGATGAGCATGGGGTCGATCATCCTGTTTCCTAATTCAGCAAGATGCTCTCAAAAGATGAATGCAACTACAGCGTCACTGAGAAGGAGTGACTTGCTGTCCTGCTCGCTGTAAAGCACTACTGCCCCTTCTCATATGAGACAACCTTCAAATTAATTGCTAACCACGCCTCATTGAAGTGGTTACAGAATATGAAGGACCCCACGGGATGGTTGTCTCGCTGGGCTCTGAAACTTCAGCAATATGACATGGCAATTGAGCATTAGGCATGAACTCGCCTTATGAATGTTGAAGGGTTGACGCGGCTGAGTGTCCTTCATTTAGATAATAGTGAAACTGAGAGGTTACATGACCTCCTGATGACTCCTGATGCATGGGAGGATTAGGAAGAACCTGGCCAAAAAAGCCAGATTGACACTCCTGCAACACCAAGGTGGAGGATGGGAAGCTATACAAAAAAGCAGGGGCAAAATGGTTGCTCTATCTCCAGCTATCAGAGTGAGTACCTGTCATTTTAAAGTCCCATTCTATTTTAGGGCATAGCGGGGTACAGAAGACTTATGAGTGGGTTAAAGAGCGCTATTACTGGGAGGGCGTCATGAAGACCATAACTGAGGTCTTGGACGCCTGTCTAACCTGCAAAAAGCAATCCAGATTCAATACCCGGTATTAATACCGACCCACTACGCCTCAACAACCCTTCCACGCAATAAGCCTAGATGTGGTTGGTCCTCTACCCCAG